>OX393559.1:56717583-56840083 GCA_947650365.1 Chamaelirium japonicum
GATTGAAGAGGGGAAGGCAGGCAAAGCGTCTCCACAACCCTAATCAATAATCAAAATGAGATTGAAAGATGACCCAGTAAGCAGAACTTGAAGATTTGATGGTTTTGATAAGCTAAGACCAGATTGGTCTGATGGGTTTTCAATCTGCATCAATTTCCCCACACATTGGTCTAGCAAGCTCTACATGGACTCATCAATTGAAACCAAGGGCTAAAGTAAAAAAGAAGACCAGGCAAAACTTCAAGAGATCAGTGTTATGACTATATGGGAACTTGATACTTCTCTTTCTAATTAATTTGGGGTAAAGGGATAAAGCAGTACATAGCAAAACATAAGAAAATTCCATTGAAGAACCTCAGCTCAAGTCCCACAAGCCAAATCCATGGATTCAAACAAGCACAAAACTTGCAGGGGATGAAGATCATGGGCTTTAAAATAGATGAGTAGCATACAAGTATCCCCCCTCCCCCCACTTTTCTCATAGTTGGAGCTTGTTGAGCTTTGAGTTGGCTGCTGAAAGCTCTTCTGGTTCTCTCATGCTGCTCGCCGCAGTGCTTGGTGGAGGCCTCATCGGCGGGGCAGCGCAGACAGGGATCACAGACCGAACGTGCACGGCCGGGGCGATACCAGGTGCATGGAATCCACCGCTGTTGATCACTCTTGGAATCGGGAATGATGGTAGACTCCTCATTGGGGTGGGAGGCGGGGGGCTGAACGCCCTACTGCTGAATTGAATTTGGTGGGTTTTTGAATCCGGAGTTCGAGTGGCGAGACCCGATGAGCTATGCAGGTGACTTGCCCCGTGAGAGGCAGATACAGGGCTGGATGCTGGAGTTGGCTTCGCATTGTAGGAGTCCTTCTCAATGTCTTTTCCTTTGACAGCACTCCCCTCATCGATCCATTCCTTGTCATCCCTTTGACGCTCATCCATTGGAGTTGGAATCTCTTGTATGATGACCTGTGATCTGTTCTTCATCTGTACAGGTATTGGCTTGCTTGATGAAATGAGAGATGGATTGCAGTTGTTGTCCATGGAGGAAGAAGGCTCTTGGGTAGTAGCATAAGAGTGTTGGAACAATGGCAGTGGTGCTAATAAGATTTTGGGTGGCAGAGCTAGCAAAGAGCTCTGTCTCTGCTGCTGTTGGGCTGGATAGACTGAAGAGGCATCAGACAGAGGCCCCGAAGACCTCCATTGGTGACGGTACCGCAAGGAATTGTGCGAAGACCCGGCCGCTCCTTCCTTATAACCCAACAAAACTCTCCTCCTCTGCTGCAGCTGCTGATCCCGCTGCCGCATTGGTTTGTTCTCCTCTTTAGGCCTGAAATTTGAAAGGACCCGTGCCACCACCACCTGTTCTTGCTCCTCGCTGCTCTCTGATTCTTTGATCTGCACCGAAAGCGAACCAAGATTCGGCACTGCAATCACAACCATTCGAGAGATCAGCCATTCGAGTACAAAACCCATATCGTGCCAGTCCCCAAACAAGAAAGAAATAGAACAAAGGTTGCTCTTTTACTTTGCCTCAAGGCAGCCCAAGCAGCCATGGCGGCATTCTTCTCCGCCTGCTTCTTCGTCTTCGCCGGTTCTCCGGCGAAATTCATACCGGCAAGCTCGACGGCGCAAGTGAAGACCGGGGAATGCCCGGGCCCTGATCTCACAGTTGTGTACACCGGCAGCCTCAAGCCAGCCCGGTGAGCAGTCTCCTGTAGAAGGTTCTTGTATACTCCAGTCTCATCCTATAGAACAGCACCCCCCACCACCAGAGAGAGAGAGAGAGAGAGAGAGAGCAGATGGGTTTTCATCAAATCAGTAAACAGAAGCAACAAGTTGAATCCTTTCTGGAAAAAAAAAATCAGGTGAGGAGGGGAGGGCTTACAAGAACCCTAGCAGCCAGCGACCTTGAGGGGCCTCTGGTGGAGAGATTGCTGAGTGCCACCTCTGCGGCGGCATGCTCTGCCTGCCTCAAGGTGGTGCAGTAGCTGGGCCCCTCAAAGACCTCTCCGTTGAAGTTGACAGAGGCCCTGAACCTCGGCGCATGGTCCGGCCCTTCCCTTATGCAGGCGTATGAGGGGAGGTTGAAGCAGCTTCTCTGCGCAAGCTCCTGCAGCTGGTTCTTGTACATCCCTGAATTCCAAACCAAACAGCTACAACCCATCAATCCACATAGCAAACCCCACCTCCAAACCCACAGAACGAAGGACCCATGAATCCAAAGGGCATCAAAGTGAGAGAGAGAGAGAGAGAGAGAGAGAGAGAGAGAGAGAGACCCACCTGACGAGAAGTGGTAAAGGGGAACAAAGATGCAATCTTTTTCACATAAGGAAGAAGGAGAGGAAGGCAGAGGAGGAGGGGAAGGTCTTGATCTGGGGATCTCTCTTGTGGGATTTTGCTGCTGAGGCTCAAAGGGGGCAGGAAATGGAGGGTGAAAGGGTTCCTCTTCTGGGGTGTGGTTTCACAGCAGCACGGTTTCCGAACAGAGCACGGTTTTCCAGCAGTAGGGAGAGGGGGTCCAGAAGCAGCCACTCCTCGACCAGGCTCTGCCATTAATGGGCATTTAAGGCATTAGGCAAAGCACTTTGTAGTCTTCACCCCCCTCCGCCCCCCCCCCCCCCCCCCTCTTCTCTCTCTCTCTCTCTCTCTCGCTCTCTCTCTCTAATCACAGCCATTGCTTTAGAACTGAGCTTTGGTTTTTGGGTGATTCTCTGGGCAGCGACACGATACCCGGACCTAAAACTTGAGAGATTCTCCCGAACTCTTATCCAGGGGTCAAAGATGTTTCCCCTCTTCCTCGATAATCACAGCCATTGGATCTCTCCTTTGAGACGGTGTTGCTTAGGTCTGTAACTTGGGCGGATTGAACCCAGCCCAACCCTACCCTACCCGAAACCAAACCCGACACTGGGTTGGGTTTGGGTTGAAAAAAAACCAACCCGAACAAAATGTTGATTGGGCTCAGGTCATGGGTCGGGCAAACTGATCCAACCCAAATCAAAGTTGAGAGTAACATATCACCTTATAGGCTCCATGAATCATATTCCTAAAAATGCATGGATCTTTCTCCCAACCCAAAAAGCAAAGGATAAAAATAAATTTTATTAATATTTTGCTATTTAAAATACAAAACTTTGGATAAGTTATAGAATAAGCATTATTCAAACCCGTGCGATCTGGTTTGATCCACCAACTTGCGCTAACCCGTGTTGAACCCAAACTTTGGATTTTTTCTCGGGTTGGATTTAGGTTGTGCGGGTTGAAGGCTTGGTTGGGTTGGGTTGCAAGTTGAGGATTCCACAACCCGGAATGGGCTTGGGATGACCTCCAAACCGCCCTAGTTGTGGAGCCATTGGATCTTTTCTTTGAGACGGAGAAGTGATTTCTTTGCCTTCTTCTGGTAGAACATGTCCACCCCCTTTCACGGCTAAGTAGGTCTCAAGGTGGGGATAGGGGTGTAAAAAAAGCCCTTTGGCTCGAGCCTGGCCCGAAAGTCAACAATCCTAACCCAGTCCATGCCCAACCCAAAAGTCAATGGCCCAACCCGACCCGGGCCTGCCCGAACATACCATGGGTCGGGCTCGGGCCACAACTTGAGCTCGTAGACCGGCCCGAAAAGAAGCCCGAAAGTCCGACCTGAAAGCCCGATATAATTATTGTGTGTGTGTGTGTGTGTAGAGAGAGAGAGGAGTGTTACGTTGTGCTGTGCGCTGCCTAGCTTGACAAATGCGCTGCCAATTTCTAGCCGTCCGATCGTGCGGATCGACTGCGAACCGCGCTGAAATCCCCCGCCCGTCTGATCCACTGGACCGACCGTCTGATACCGTGCACGCACAGCTCCCCGGCGTGTTTGATGGGTCGTTCGATTCCCATCCGTTGGATTGATGGAAATCGAATGGACCAAAAAAAATTCACTGTTACTGTAGCGGCTACAGTAACAGCAAAAAACGTTTGTCTGTTCGATTCCTATCGATCCAACAGATGGGAATCACCCGGACCAATTGTGTGTTAATTTGATTCTCATCCGTTGGATCAATGGGAATCGAACGGACCAAAAAAAATTAGCTGTTACTGTAGCGATCAATGGGAATCGAACGGACCAAAACATTTTTCGCTGTTACTGTAGCCGATACAGTAACAGCGAATTTTTTTTGGTCCGTTCGATTCCCATCGATCCAACGGATGGGAATCGAACGACCCATCAAACACGCCGGGAAGGCTGTGCGTGTACGGGATGTAACGACCGTGAATTTTAAAATATTATAAATTATGATTTTACTCTTGTGAGGAGATAATATTTAATGTTTTAGTGTCCGCATTGTCGATAATATTCCAATGAATCTTGTTTCACTTAATTCCTAATTCCGGATCAATAGTTATGACGATTTGAATATTCTCGATAAAAATAACGGGGTCCGAATTTTCCTAGTTTGATTCAGAGGTGATTCTGTCATACGAGAACTTCTCATTAGACACCGTAGTGCGACTCATAGCAACCGTATTATTTTCCTGGAATTTTAGAAACGAAAATCAAAATTTTTGGATGCAAAACAAATTTATTATAGATTTATAAATAAATATAAAAGGAGAAGAAAAAAAAAATGATACTGAGTAAGCATCGGTGGCCCCCACCTCTTTTCCTCCTTCAATCATAGCCGTCCAAAGCCATCCCCATCCAACGGCCTAAATCCCACTTCCATACGCCCAAAGCCCCCTTCTCCTTCCCCACTAAGCCATCTCTCTCTCTACCTCAGATCTCTCTCTCTCTCTTTCTTTCTCTCTCAAACCCAAACCCAGACCCGAACTCGTCCCCAAAATCCAACCCAACTTTCTCTCTCTCTCCCTCTCCCTCTCATCCTACCCGAATCCAAACCCGACCCAACCCTTTCCCCTTTCTCTCTCTCCCTCTCATCTGAGCCGATCTCTCATCCCTCTCTCTCCTATTTCTCTGATCTCTCTCCCAACTCTCTCTCTCTCTCTCTCTCTCTCTCTCTCTCTCTCTCTCTCTCTCTCTCTCTCTCTCTGTCTCTCTCCGCTCACCCGATCTCTTATTCTCTCCCTCAGATCTCTCTCCTCTCTCTACTCGATTCCCATCCCCAACGTCAGCCGCCCCCCCTTGACCTCGTTGCCGCCCGCCGCCCCCTCCGTCCCATCAGCGCCGCCCCCTTCTTTGAGCTCACCGCCGGCCGCCGCCCTAGACCCTAAGCCTGGCCGCCGCCCCCTCCCTTTTTCACCCTATAAAACCCCACCTCAGCCCCTTCTCCTCTCTCATCCCGAGCCCTCTCTCTCTCTCTCTCTCAAGCCCATGTCTCTCTCTCCTCTGCATCCCCTCTCCCTCTCTTGGGTTTCTGCGGTGCCAACCCGGCCCTCGGTAACCGCAGCCTCGATCTGGCGCCACCCACCCGACGCCGCACCACCTCGCCTCGATGCCATCGGCCCAATCGCCGGTACCCCATCACCGTTCACCGTCACTGACGGCCCGATCTCCGGCGCCTGTCATCGGTCCCCCATAACACAACCTAAATGACGAGCCGACTTCCGGCCACCAATGGATTCCGTTCGATCAAATCAGATAGGCAATAGATCATCAACCACCAACCACAAGCATGACCCCCTACACTCTTTCTCCCTCTCCTTGAGTTCTGGGGTTAGTATTAGGTGTGTGTGTGTGTGTGTGTGTGTGTGTGTGTGCTTGCTGTGTGTTGGTATGGTAGGAGGGTGAGTTGTAGAAAGTGTATATGATTGATGGTGATGATGGTGTTGCAAAAATGTGTGTTAGTGCTGTTAGTGGTGGTGATTTTTGGGTCTGTTAATCGTTTGTTTGGTTAAAAAAAAAAGGGGGGGGATCTCGGATATGGTGGGCAGGGAAGTATGTGTATATATGGTCCTATATGCATGAGTAATGAGTTGGGGTGAACGATCTGCGTGAGCATGCAAGCACCCCATCGACCCAGGCAAGCCCTTAGTTACCAACGGACACCTCCGACTCTGCCCTCTCCATGTGTGTATGTGGGTAGGTATGTGGCCACCAGTCACCACCCAGTGATCGGAGGGTTGTGAGTTCACCTTTCTCTCCTACTCTCCCTATCTGTATTTGGGCGCATGTGTGCACATATAAAATCGTGGGAGCACGACCTAGCGTTCCTATAATAAGCTCCCTCTTGAATTACTATAACCCCAGACTCTCTCTCTCTCTCTCTCTCTCTCTCTCTCTCTTCTCTCTCTATCTCTCTCTTTCTTAAGAGTGTGTGCGACGAGTGTGATGACCATGAGCCACTTTATTTACCTGTGCCTCTCTCCTTACTCTCTCTCTGATTCTTCACTCCTAGCGAGTGGCATGCGAGGGTAGAGAGTGCGAGTTTGTTTGGAGTAGTGTGCAGGCGAGGATACCATGAGCTGCAAAATCAACTAACTAACTGTTGACTGACTGGCTGACTTATTAACTTGTTTTATGTATTTATATTATCCATAATAACAATCACCTGTCAATGATAGTCGGACAGCACAATGGTCGGCAAAGCCGCCTGTATTCCGAGTACAATGGTCGGCAAAGCCGCCTGTATTCCGACGATCATCAAAGGTGGTCGTCATAGTCATTTGATTATTCAATGAATCAGAATTTTTATTTGTAAATACTGCTGATAATGATTACCACTAATGATTGTCGGATAAACCAATGGATGGTCGAGCCGCTAGCAGCATCCGACCATCATTAAGAGTGGTCATCATCCGAAGAAGCAATGAACTGATTCACTTTGAATATTATAATATTAATTTCAGTACTTCTTTTTGGTCCTTTTCCAGTGCCTTTTATTTTCTTTTATACTGGTCCTATTCCAGTGCTTTGTCCAGTTCCTTTTATATTATTAATAATTGGTCCAGTTAAACACATAATTATTAAATTATTATAAATTAAAAAAATGGATGAGTGATATCGAGTATGAGTGTACTAGGGAGCCTCAGGGTGACACAACACCTCCCCTTCTATAGGCCTTCCTTTAGATCTCCCTCCCTTCTCTCGGTAATCACATAAGTAAACAGATAACTGCGAATATCTTGAAATCCTAAAATCAGTTCCCACTCTCATGAGAGTATATGCGAGCGTATGCACGCTTAAAGCAACTCAGCTCCTCCTTTTTCTCTCTAGTTCTCTAATAAGATATGAAATTGAATCGGGGTGTGTGACTACCTCTCGCATGAACCCTGAACGGAACTGTGAATTGTTAGATGAGGCGTGCATCGCCTCTCAAGTGAACTGGAAGCCATCCTACACACCAAAGCTATTTACACGGTACGGGAGATCACAACCCTGGCTAAGGTAAGCTCTACCATAACTTCATCACTTGAACACCACCATGCTAAACAAATTATAATTATTTTACTACCAATAGAATTATGTTTCTTTGCTAAAGTATTATGATCAATTGATGTTTCATGATAGTTGTAGACCTTTATTGAGCTTGCTATAGTTTCACATTGATCAAGTGACATTGCACGCTGTTTAGATAATTAATTATGTTGTTATAGAAATTAAGGGTAGGTGTCCATAACGCTGCATGCGGGTCCCGTCGGACATCGTTGTATGTGGTCGAGTGAACCCCGCCTTGCATGCAGAGTCGTGAGTCCGACGACGCATGCTTAATAATATAATTAAATAATAAATTTTCTGATTGCTTGGATACCGTAAGTAGGAATTCCCTTAAGTTTGAAAATTAATAATTAAATAATAATTATCAGGCTCACTCTCCTAGATTGAGTGTGAAGACCCGGGCAAACGGGAATACGGGCGAGAGTAAATTCTTTATAGTTACTATGATGCATGGGTTGTGAGTGCGGTGCCAATCCCGGAGTAAAACATCGAAATCACTTTATTATTATTGTGTGATATTCTATCCTGTGGAAAGATTTGGATCCCGTGCGCGCAAGGGCCGTGAACCACCCTACGCACGCAGCCGAAGATCAGTAGGCTAGGGGGTCACGGGCAGGGATTGTGATAAAGCCAATAGGTGGTGCCCTCGAAGAGGGATTGACCTAGCAATCCTGTCCCGGGGTAGTTGAAGCCCCCAAGGAAAGCAAGTTAGGCGGTAGAGCTCCACCGTGAAAGACGGGAAACCCCTTATGATCATATGGGTGACTTTACGAATGGTGTCAGAGTATGCGCGGCGAGAGAGTTGGCCCTCTACATCAAAATAAAAGGCCCGATAGTAATACCCGGCTGGGGTCAGGATGAACAAAATAATACCAGGGTTCACAATAGGATTAGAAGACTTACTCTGATGTGACATAAATATTATTTGTACTCATACAATTAGTAATTATTTTGATAGTTTAGATCTGATCGTTTTTGCTTTTCTGAGTTTGAAATATTTGGTAGGACAATGCAACTGCTAATATGATTGATTCTATATGGTGATGTTTGTTTATTAAGTTATCGACTAATAAATATTAAATATCATTGTTATTTTTTTTAAAGTTATTATGATTTGTTTAGTGTGGTGGTTGTGGGCTTACAAAACCGTAAGGTTTCTGAGGCATTTTTCTTGTAAAATGCCTTAGGTCGCAGAGAAGAAGACGGTACCCAAGTGAACGGACTAGAGCAAGGAGTTAATTTCATATGGCTGAAAGATATTCATGTTTTTTGTTGTAGGCACACATTGTATAAATGACAATAAAATTCTGAATATTGTAGCATATATTGAACATTAGTTTTGCTCTGTTCGGCAAAATTCAAATACAAATGTTTATTTCTTTATTCTCCTTTTTCTTTCCCAAAACCTTCCTAACGCGCCGCAGTTCGGTCCAGCTTGGAAGTAGTTTTCTGGGCGGTCCGGAATGCGGGACGTTACAGCTGGTATCAGAGCATTAAGATCCTACGATTATTACAACTGGTTTTAAAAATCATTAAAGATCTTAAGAATATTAAAGTGGTAACAAAGTATTAAAATACTAGAAGTGTATACACGTACGTATCCTGTAGGGACACAAAATGTGATAGTTCATTATAAAGTATGACATCTAAACTTTAGAATCACATCGACGAACTAGAGGACCAATAGGCTCACTTAGAAAAGAACATAGAGAAAAATAGGGTGTATGCAAACTTAGAATTTTAGCTTAGGATTAAATTTGACATCATAAACATGTATGACGACATATACCTTAGAATATCAGAGTAGACATTATAAGTATTTATGCGTGGTAAACTTGTTGTTATTACCAAGGTAGCAGACATGAACTGAGAAATAAGAGAACTTATTCTTGGCTTGAATAATTAAGGGTTTGATATATTCTGATTGAGTGTCATAACTGTTGGGTTTAGGGTTGGTCATCGTGTTGTAAATTTTTCATAGATAGTGAAGACAGGAAAGGGCTACCTAGGATAAGATGAAGCCATCCCTGGAGTGGAAAAAAGGGCTATCTATCGCTAGAGTGGAGCCGCTTGAGATATCAAAGTGAAAAGTTAAAGACCAATCCTAACCTAAAATATTCAATCATTCTCGATGGTAATGATATAATTTATCAAAATATTAACGAAAGGTGGTGCGTTTTGTTATTCATTTGGCTCTAAGACTGCTTGTAAATCCTAGGGATATGTTCATAGGGATTTTCTTGGGATATGGCTAGAATTCATCCTTCTAGAGTTTTGAGGGTGTCTTAATAGTATTTCTTTATACGACATAATAGAAGTATATTGAGCAAACCTAAGGATGCTTTTTGATCTTAAAGAAATTGTTATGTTAATCGGTGCTTGAGAAATCCGTCCACACTCAAGAAATTGATTGGTCAATGCTTAGGGAGTTAATCTAATTTCATAAGGGATATGATTATCCTAGAACTTTGAAGTCATTTAAGTATACACGGTTAGGTCTACGATATGAAGTAATCTAATGTGGAGACATCTGAGTAATCTAAGCAAAATATATTTTTATAGCAATTAGCTACTATTCTAAGGTTCATATTTTAAACGTATGTCTTCTGAGTGTATGCTTTGAAACTAAAACTGTGAAAGTGTTTTTGAGGTTCCCTATCACAAGTTCAATATTGAAATCACTCCAAAAGTATGAGTTTGGATATCAATTATTATTGTCTTTCTAATGACAATATGTTGATCAAGTCCTAGATGTTTGTCTTTAGCTAGAAACGCAGTGGATTGGATTAGTATGATATATCTATCATAGTTGATGCATCTTATAGCATTGATTTTTGAATTATTTTAAGTATTAGAGACTTAGTTGATATTCTTGAGTCCCTAAAAGAAATTGCTTCTCTCGAAGCTATGGCAACTGCTCTACCGAAGGGGACGCTCTTTGGGTAAGAAAAGTAGCCACAGTTTCTTGAAAAGGTTAATTATTCTAGTATAGCTCAGAATTGGCCATCAGGTTACGTATGTTAATTGTGAAAACCTAGTGATCTATCTAGGGTATTAGATTTTGGGAATAATATCTTTATAATAGTTAGTAGTAGTTTTGGAATTAGTATCGATTGTGGTATCTTGTATATTCTTTCTCACTAGTTTTCCTTTAAAGTTTCAAGGACCCTCAGTAAAATAATATAAGAAATCTTAAGATGCTCTATTGAGGACAAAAGAATGAAAGAATGTAGATTTCTAAATTCTTTCTTTGATATATAGGTAATGATTATAAGACTTGGATGATAGGGCGACTCGTTGAACTGTTAAACTTTCATTATATAGGAACCGCTCTCTCGGGGTGCACCGTATAGAAAATTATTATAGTGACTAGTGTATATGTAAAATAGTTGAACTTATCTTTTCTTTTGGAACTATAGTAGTTGGAATTGCACATGTGACTGATTGCATACTTTTCCAGTATACAACTTTGGTGATTTCGTACACTGGTCAGATAGCAGTAGCACATGCTTGGATACTTGTCATTTGCGCAATGACATTATGAGTGGATTAATATAACCCTCAAAACCCATGTCTGTCGGCACTACAGCGACCACGGCCATGCCTCCAGTGAACTGTCTCCGCATTAGAGAGAGGGAGGGGTTGGCCATTTGGCGTAACAAATCAGAATCAGAACTTATATGGATGCATCAAAAGTAGTTCCTAAATCTCGGTTGATTTTGTTTCTTGTGAACATCTGGTGGTCTTGTTTTGATTGCACGAACAACTGAGCTTTGTTCTTGCATTATGCTTAACTATTGCCTAATTTTGTTATTGGATTTCTCTAATACTCCTTTGGCAATGGAATTAATCGAGTCAGCCCCTCGGCACTACAGTCTGATTCAGTCCCTTCCAAGCCAGATTTGAAAACCTATTCCATAATCTTTACTGTAATCTTTAATTTTATGTGGGTTGCTTTTGTGGTAATCAAAATTGCAGCAGTATCAATCCTGGACCGGCACATTTTGTATTTAAAAGTGACAAAAATGTGTAGTTGGAATACGCGGTTGTTTGCTGCGTGGTCCAACAGCAGCAGTTGCGGCCACATTGCATTCTAGCGTTCGAACTTCAGCGAACCAAACAGGCTGTTTAGTGGCAAGGTTTTCTACCGGTGGGTTATTAAAATTCAGGTCATTTCTCACTCCAATGGCGAGTTTCGATCCTTGGTCTAATCATGTTTTGGCACACTAAAATGTGATGATGTACTGACCACAATGGGCCACAGGTTGCGCATGTCTAACCAACTGAGCTCTCAGTAGGAGACTATACATTGTGTTTGACCTGCTTAAATCCTGCTCAAGGGCCTCCATAGTAGCCCTTGCACTAAAACAAAACCACCAACTTCAGAACACAATCCGTAATCTTAATAGTAAGACATATATAACAATTTAGATGACAGCTTAGAAATGACTGTTTCTCATCCATAAGACAACATAGCATTTGTGTAACCGAAAAGGACATGTATGACCTATATGAAGGGGGGAACCCATTGGAGGGTTCTTTTTTATTTTCCTTTGCCCTTGTAATGCTTCTCTTTTGAGCCTCAACTATCTTAGTACTCATCCAAGTAGGTATAAAGCATCTCATCTTTCCTTAATCTGCGCCTAGTGAACAACGACGTGAGGAAGCTCCTGCTATTGCTCGAGTTCGGCTCCATCTCTTTACCGTCACTCCTTTCAGCATGCAGATGCAACGATGCTGACTTCTGGGGCTCAGTAGGATACTGCATGGAATAGGACATAATAGGGGTTAGCATTAGAATCTACCCCCTGTAAGTGCCAGCTAGGTGAGTTGGTAACAAAGTTCCATAATTAGGAGCTTGTATTGTGCTATGACTTAACATGCACTTTTCGTGAAATGAATTGATTTAGAGGGAACTAAGAAAACGGAGCCCTGAGACAGCTTACCACTATATCCAACTGCCTTCACGTTGTTGTTGACGGGAATCTGAGCTTTTAAGCCACCCACACTGTTAAAATTTTGAGCAAGCACTGCAAGAGGAGGCCTTAACTGTTCTTCCTGCCTTCCATGTTGCCTAATCACTCTTCACTTGGGTTGTGATTTTCACCAAGATCTGAGATATGATGCCTATCTTGCAGAGGATAAAGTCAAAGGCATTAATCATAGGTATTATCAGTCACCATTAGCATGAACAGAGATATGCTTTTCAGCCCGAAGGTTTTCCTGATTTCGCCGGCCCGATTGACGTGGCAACGTGTAACTGCACTGGTGTCGTTACAGATTTTAAAATCGATAGTAGGTTTCAGCCACCAGTTAAAGATTTGAAACGTTTCTTTCAGTTAAAAATAATTCAAGGGCGGAACAAAATATTTCGAGGACGATGAAAATATTTCAAAAAATGTGACAATATTTTGTGGGTAACTATAATATTTTGTGAGTGAAGGGACTATTTTGAGGGAGGCGATAATATTTCAAGAGTGGGGAGAGATTGTGGTTCGTCAGGGTGGAGGATAAGGGCCAGCAAGTCATCTTTCTCTAATCCACCTCTCTCTCTCTCTCTCTCTCTCTCTCTCTCTCTCTTGCAATTTCTCTCTCCATCTTTCTCGAGCCACAACTTTCTATCTCTCTCTCGTGCAATTTCTCTCTCCATCTTTCTCGAGCCACAACTTTCTCTCTCTCTCTGGGTTCAGGACTTTATGGGGGATCGCAACGGGATTATGGTATCCCCAAAATGTAGCTAATATATTCAACATTGATCAAATTCAAATCCGAAAAAAATTTGATCCAGTTACTTTTCCAAAATCAGCTCAACACACACAACTTTGAGGTGTTACGTGGGGTGGGCCGACAACTTCATGACAGATAAGATAGTACCACCACCACCACCAGCAGCAGCATACGGACACCTCCCTGACCCAACGAATACATATACAAACAATATACATGGATTCAAAACAGAACTATATGGATCAGCAGATAACGATTTTGTTCCCTAATTAGTGTAGTTTTTTGTTTCATTGCTGCCAATCAGAAATTGAAATACTCTTCGCGTTGGTTTGAACTCTTTGTTCCCTCATCTTGTGGATCTTATACTCTAACTCTTCAATCAATGAATTCGCCCTTGACTTCATCCTATCAATATCAGCATATCGTAGAGAAGAGCTTGAACCCTTTGCTTTGGCAAAACATCAATCATGATAACTGCAAGTTAATTATCGATCAATATAGAACCACAGTTGTCCAATGCCAAGCAAATGGAAATCCTAAGTCACTAAAGTGTGGTCTGATATTGCTTGTGCCGATCAAGGTAACTCAACAACAAAGATTAATGGGTAGAACAACAACAGTAATTCAAATATTAATGGCCTACATTTGTGGCTTAAGAATTGCATCCGGATTTAGCCACACAATATTAATGTTTTTCCTTTTATCCCCTGCTAATTAAAGATATGAAAAGTGAAGGAAAATCAGCCACACAATTTTTTGGACGGGAATTTAAGAGGATTTTTTTGGAATGGAATTCGAAGGGGAAATTTGTTGACATGGAAACGTATGAAGTAAAAGCTTGGGCATTTAGTCGAATAGGAGATGGGCAAGGAAATGTATGAACTGAATCAAATGCATGAGATGGGTAAGGAAACGCATGAAGCAAGGAAACATATGAACTGGAGATGGTTGGGCATTTAGTCGAACCGGAGATGGGCAAGGACACGTATGAACTGAATCAAATGTAGCACAAAAATAAAACACAAATTTACATGGTTTAAGGGGAAATTAAAAAAACAGATGCATTTAGCCATGATTAAAAGGAAAAAACAGGAACACCCAATACCCCATGGTTGCAAATCTGCAACAACTCCAGATGCCACATGAAACTGCAATCAACAGGAAAAAAATGAAAATCTTAGAACAGGAGAGAGAGAGAGAGAGAGAGAGAGAGAGAGAGAGAAAGAGACTTGGTGCTGGCGGTAGCCGTCACTGGAGCTGACTAAAGAAAACTAACACAGAAGAGAGAAGGCTCTGTCTTACATTCCCAAAAGCTCACCAACAAAAGTATTTGAAATCTCCCTTACCTCACTCCCTTTCCTCCTTCCCCCTTTCTCACCAAGAAAAAAAAACCAAGTCTTCAAATCTCAATCAATCCTCCTTCCCATTGCACCTCTCCATTGCTTCGGGTGCAAGGTCCGTGCGTCGGGCGCAGCTGGCAATTCCCAGGCCGGCCAGTGCAGAGGGATTCTCGCCGAAGAATCATCCATCAGAGGTGGAGATCCGGGGGAGCCGGCTCGTCGCCTGAAAATAAAATACCAAAGCTCACACACACACACACACACACACACACACACACACACACACACACACACACACACACACACACAGAGAGAAGGGGGGTGGGGGTCGGAGGCCGTGCTCATGGCGAGGTGGCGGACAACGTTGACGAGGAGGGAGCCGGATGATCTGGCCTCTATCTCTCTCTCTCTGTCTGCGTTGAGAAGGGGCGAGGATGGGTGAACTGCTCGAGAGGCCAAGGGGGAGATGTCGAGGTAGTCCACACCGGCATCGACACAGGCGGCGACGACGGGACCGTCGTAGAGGCGAAAGGGCCCGACGCAGTTGAGGACGATGTGTGTCCGGCGGCAGAGGGTGAGGAGGGAGTCGGGGTCGAAGATGTCGATGCGGAGGATGGGGATGGGGAGAGGGGGGTGGGTGGCGGGGCGATCGGGCTGCAAGATTTGGGGAGGGAGGAGGCGATAGGGTAATTGGGGCGCTTAGGCCCTCGCCCTGTGTGGCTCCACCCCCATCGAGGCGATCCACGGCTAGAGAATGGGCGGCGAGCGGCAGCACCGATGGTGAGCGATAGTCGTGCAGCCCCCTGCTCCTCCTTTCGCCGGGATTGTCTCGCGTCCGAACCCGCTGCTTCGACGGACAGATGGGCGGTGGGCAGCGGCTTCGACGAACGGCCGGCCCGCCATAGCTCTGATCTTTGATCCGCCTTGCCCCAATCCGATAGGCGTCACAGGCGAGCGGCAGCCCTCTTGCTCCTCCTCGAGGTCGCCAGAGGTGCTCGAGGTCAACATAAGAGCAGGAGGGGGTAGGTGCAGGGGTCCGAGGGTCGTAGAAGGAGAGAAAGAGAGAGAATCGGAGAGAGAAAGAGATCTCGTGCGGGGTGGGGGGTGGGGGATTCACTGACGGGAGAGATAGAGAGAGAGAGAGAGAGAGAGAGAGAGGCGAGGTGGGGGGGTTTGGCGTAACGGACGGGGAGAGAGAGAGAGAGAGAGAGAGAGAGAGAGAGCGGTGTGTGTGGGCGTGCGGGCGTGGGTGAAGGGCGTCGGGGGGGTTGGCGTAACTGACGCCGGGGGGGGGAAGAGAGAGAGAGAGAGAGAGAGAATCGGGGTGGGGGTGGGGGGCTTAACTGACGGGGGGATAGAGAGAGAGAGACAGAAAGCGGTGACACACCATTGGTTGCCAAACACTTGATCAGTTCAGCCCACTGTTCGTTGCTAACCACTTGATCATTAATGGACGATGACACACTACCATAACAGATCGTGCATAACTATCCAATGCACAATACAGAAAGATCTGGGCTTTTATTTTGTTAACCGCCACTTATGTTTGTATCGAACGGCTCTCTTTATCCATTCGTAGTGAAATATTATATATATATATATATATATATATATATATATATATATATATATATATATATATATATATATATATATATATATATATATATATATATATATATATATATATATATATATATATATATATATATATATATATATATATATATAACCGAATACATTGGACATTAAGAAAATATGGTGCTGTGGTTATGGCTTATCTAAATATATTACAGGTTGGACCTTCAAACCCACCAGTGTATAGATTTTTTTATTAAAAAACTTATTTTTAACCCAAATCCGACCCATTCCGAGATTCCAAATATTTGTATATCTGGGTCGGGCTCATACCCGGCCCGAAGAGCTCGACCGGCTCACCCGGGCTTGACATCTCTAGGCCCAACCCAACCCGTTTATATCCCTAGGTGGGGACTATGTGTAAAGTGGGTAAATATTTGAGAGTTTTGTTTTTTGATCGAGGACATACTTGTCAAGCTAGAAGCAGCTTTTATTAGTGTCTACGCACAAGAGAGATCATGATTCATAGCTATATGAGTGCAAATATTTTTTCCTAAGATCAATCTTTCACCCAAAAAAATCTATATTTATTTTACACCATAACGGGGCTGTCGGACGAACTCGATTTCTATCATGCGACCTCCCGAGAGAGAAAAAATTGGTTTACCACTAGGATGCAATTCCTAAAAGTCTCACCCCTAACCTCTGTCGCTTCTAAAATGGCACGGGAGCCAAAAATTAAATAACTACCATCCGTTACACCAAGTCCAAGCAGTGAATCGCATGCAGCTCCAAATGATGAGCTTATGTAAATAGAAGCTATACCACCAGTGATATCTATATAATAAAGGATTATATTTTTAAATTTGAGATAAACAAAAAGACAAACTCCAATCAAAGAAGAGATGTGATCGCCCAAATTGAATTGCTCAGATCGTCTGAGATCATCTAACTTGATTTCCGTTAGAGATAAAAATATGGAGCAGTGATTTGAACTTTTGCAGAAAAAAAGAACGGATGTGATAAAACCATGTTTAAAAAAAATCCATGTTTAAAAAAAATAGCCCAAGTCGTGATGAATTGCGGCAACCAAACAACAACCCAAACTGAAAATTTTTATGGCCTTCGACCAATATATATATATATATATATATATATATATATATATATATATATATATATATATATATGCCCGATTGATTAGCTGCACTTGCTTAGGGCCCAATCGCAGCATGCCATGTCATGAGCAATCATAAGATACCTTTAAGGGGAGGTCCAAATTTTGGGTGTCGGCGAGGTGAGCAGCAACAAGCGGCAGCTGCGACGTGGCGGGCGGCGGCGAGTAGGTTCGGATTATATTTATAATTAGATCTAGGACTCTATGGTTCATCCAATGGCCTGTAAATCTTAGGTTTTAGAATTAGATATAGGTACCCACCAGGGGATTGGAGAGTTGGCAAAGCAGCTGATGCTTTGGTGATGAGGTTGTGGGTTCAACTCTTCCTCCCCTCGATTTACCCAGGAGTGAAGTGGGAATTGCCGAGTGGGTCTGGCTTCACTCCGGAGGGATTAGTCCGAGCCTGAAGTGGGCCATTGCCCGAAAGGTTTCAAGAAACCCGCCGATGTCAAAAAAAAAAAAAAAATAGAATTAGATATAGGATTTTGATTTTAGGATTAGGTCGAGGGATCATCCACATGGCCTTTAGATCTTAGTTTTTAGGGTTTGGATTAAATTTAGAATTAGGTCTAGGGTTCACCCCATGGCCTGTAGATCTTAGGTTTTAGGTTTAGTTTAGAGAAGAGCAGCATGCAAATGAAAATTTGAGGCCATGAGGAGTATTTTTGTCCTTTGTCCTTAGGCTTAAAGGGATCTCCTATTTTGGACCATTCACTAAATCCCCCCCCCCCCCCCCTTTTTTTTTTTATCCCCAATTGTTTTGCTGCACTTGCTGGGTCCAATGTAGCATGCCACATTGTGATTAATTGCTATCACATCGTCCATTATAAAGGGTATAATGGGTATCCAAATGTAGCAAATCAAAGAACCTCTCTCTGAACAGTGACTCACATCATCGACTTGAGACCTACACTTCCTTATGGTCCAATTGCAGCATGCCACATCGTCCATTATAAAAGGCAAAACGGGCATGCAAATGTAGCAAATCAGAAAACCTCTCAGAAAACCTCTCTCTCTAATGTAGCAAATCAGAAAACCTCTCTCTCTCTCTCTCTCTCTCTCTCTCTCTCTCTCTCTCTCTCTCTCTCTCTCTCTCTCTCTCTCTCTCTCTCTCTCTCTCTCTCTCTCTCTCTCTCTCTCTCTCTCTCTCTCTCTCTCTCTCCGGAATATTTTATTTCCGTCAGTATAATATAGATTTTTATTGACGATAATTATAATATTCGTCGAAATAATAACTTATATTTTTTAATTTATTTTTCAATTTTAATTACCAATAGACATTAATTATCCGTTGGTATAATAGTTTTACCGACGGAAACAATAATAACCGTTGGTAAAAGATTATATATTACCGACATATAACTTCATATGTGTTGGTATTTTAATATGCTATTTATAATAAATATTTGATATTAATTACCGACGGATTTAATAATACCGTCTGTAAATATATATTTAATGCTGACAATTTAAACCTGGCGTCAGTATTTAATATATATTTACCGACAATATTTATTAGGTCCGTCGGTAAAAATCTTTTGATATTAATTACCGACGAGATTAATAATACCGTCGGTAAATATATATTTATCGCTGAAAGTATAAACCTAGTGTCGGTATTAAATATATATTTACTAACGGTATTTATTAGTTTCGTCGGTTAAAATCTGCTTATAAAACCCGATCCCCTAACTCAGATATGCTCCGCCCTCGATCTCTCGTGCGCTTCCCGCCTCCGCTGCTTGCTCCTCCTCCTCCGGCCTCCGCAGCCTAGTCCGTCCTCCTCCTCTAGTGAGTCCCCGTCCTCCTCCTTTCCTACTACTCCTCCCCCCCAGCCTGTCCTCTCCTCTCCTCCTCCTCCTCCTCCCTCTTATTAATTTATTTTGTTCCAAATCGCAGCCTAAAGTTTATTTTGTTCCAAATTGCACCCTAAAGTTTGAAATGTTAGCATAATACCCTTTTGTCAACTACTTAGGGGGTGTTCGGTATGTGGAACAGTTGTTCCCCTTAATCCTTGTCTAAAAGAGGGTATTACTGTCAATTACTATTTCTAATGCAATTTGATGGTCCAGCATTCCGGTTGGCATAGAAACATTCAGAGTGATATTTTTTAGTTCCCAAGTCCTTCATTCCACCATTACAATTACTAGCCGTTATTTTCAAATCATGGAATTCGGAATAAAAATAGATTGTTCCGGAATGATGCAAACAACCCCTTAATTTCCTCATTTGATCATTTTTATCTGATTAAAACTGAATTGCAGGGGGCAAAGTGTAGTTTTTAAAACATATAGGAGGGTTGTGTTTAGGGCTGATCATGAGTAGCTGGTGAACAAGCTCAGTAAAGGCTCGTTCGAGCTTGTTCGATTACTACTTGAGCCAATCCCAAGCCTAGAGTATGTTTAGGCTTGCTTAATAAACAAGCCGAGCTCAAACATATTAAAGCTTGGCTCGATTGGGCTCGTGAATATTTTTCGTTTAGGATCGTGAGCAAGCTCGTGAATAGGCTTGTGAATAAGTTCTTAAAAGGCATGAATAGACCAAATATATATAGTTTAAGATTCGGCATAAGATAAAGTTTATGAACAAGCTCGATAAGAGCTCATTTGAGTAGGCTCATTTATTAAACGAGCCAAGCTCGAATAGATCAAAGCTCGGCTCGATTACTAAACAAGCCAAACCCACACTTGAACAACCAACACTACAAAAAAAACAGTTTTTACTGACGAAAATAAATCGTCAGTAAAAGTATATTTTCGTCGATAAAGCTTTATCACGACGGATTAATTTTCCGTCACTGACCGTCGAAAAAATTGACGTCGGAAAAGACAATCGTGATGGTTTATTATTTCCGTCAGTAATAAATATTAATGCCGACGGATACTTGTTAACCGTCGGCAATATATTATCGATGGTAATATAGTATCCATCGATACAGATACATTTATTATCAACGAAAAAAATTATTTTCGTCAGTTTTAATTATTAAAAACTATTAATTTAATTTATTAATACCAACGGAAGTATTTGCTATCGTCGGTAATATATCTATTTATACCGATATATATAATAATATCCGTCGGTAAAGATTAATATATTACCGACAGAGATGAATTATCGTCGGTTAATATTATTTAACACCTATTATATAAAATTATTTTTACCGACGAAAATAATATAATCCGTCGGTAATAAAACATAAATTTTTTTAAAAAAAATGCTAAAATCTAGTTATTTAATTCTTGTTATTTACCATAATTTCATAATACACACAATTACCACAATGCACAAAATGACCACAATACACAAAATTATCACAATATTACAGACAATACACAAAATTTGCACAATACCACATTTACCATAATACACAGTACTGGACAATCACAGATCGATAATTATAATACACTAAAATAATTTTTTTTATAATATTATAAAATTAATTTTACATAATCAAAAAGAGACGGAAAGCTGTCGCCTGACAACAACGCTAGTGCTAGTATCCCCTAACATCGCAATCCTACAATTAACAACATATACTTGTCTAATAGATAATTGATATCTATAATTAATACATGGATAAATTTGACTTACCCACCCAAAATTATATGCTAATTAGTAAGTCATGTCAGGGAATATTTTTCAATGGTCCGAGCGATTGCCCTGCAAGACAGAAAAATATGTGAGAACGGCTGGCTCCCTTAGGAGCGCAGTGTTGGAATTAAATTCCATTATCAGAGTCACAACTGAAGCAAAAGGTAGATCCGAAGATTCTATGGTGTATGTTTCATTACAATTAATTCTGCAAAATAATCTACATGCAAATCTATGATCTTAGTATATGTGCGGATACCCTAGAGGCATACTACGATCTACGGAAGACATGCATGCATCTAGTTAGGTGTTTAGAATCATCATACCTTGTGGATCTATGATCCGAAGAGAACAGAACGATGATGAACCGCACGTGAATCGTAAGGGAAGCTGTCAGATGGCATCTTATCCTTTGCGAATGGAGGAATCCTCAAAGTCCTATCTCTGAGTGCAAAGACTACAAGCCGACGGAGGAATTCGTTGCGAAGAAGACGGTGAGCCGCGAGATCTGCTCTTTCTCTTTCTCTCTTCTTCCTTCTCCTTCCTTCCTCCTTCTTCTTCCTTCTTTTTCCTCTTTCTTCCTTGGCCGAAACCACAAAGAGGGACAGAGGAAGAGGAGGTTCGGGTTTTTCAGGAGAGGGAGAGCTTGGGATGGCCCCCTCTCCCTCTAATCCCTTTATTGGGCCGACCCTAACTCACATACGCAAGCTAGGGCCAGCTCCCTAGTGATTGGGATGAGGGGAGGCGGTTTTTAGGGTTTTCACATGTCTATCATGAAGCTTGGACGAAAACACCCTTCACCAAAAATAAAACACTGTAAGAGAAATTGAGTGAGATGCTCTAATCGGAATCGAGTTCCGTCAGCGCCTATGAGCTCCTGGAATTATTCCGCTTATTTTAAGATCTATATTCAATATATTCTGAACCATATTTCAGTATTTACCAAAATATCCATACGGCCCTTAGCACATATGAATTAGATTCTTAGGCTCTGGGCTTGCGCTCCATTGCGCTACTTCGCATCCAATGTATCCAACCAAGTCGGGGAACAATTCCGATACACAACGACAGGATGAAACCTTCAGGGTTTAGGATCTCTAGCTCAAACCGGATCCCTGATTAACTGTTTCGGTGATACACCAAAAGTTCCGTTAATCAGCCCTAATCTGATTAACCCACGTAGCCACCTAGAGTGCGACGCAAGTTGAACTCTAGTAATTCTAAACATATGTTACTCCCTCGTAACCCTGTTCTCTACTATACTCTGATAATCCTTAGTCCCTCCTATTACTGGTGCCATGATACGACTCGAGCGGTGGGGAGCACCGTCAGATCCCGATCGATCATCTGACTAGGATTTGATGACTTATCATTTATAACACCATATACCTTTCGGTGCTATGCCTAGCATCCGGAATGTCGTCAGTCATACTGACAACTACCATGCATGGGTTAACTGTGTGGATAGATTGACTCATCAAAATGCATTCATCCAACACTGGACATTAGATAACCAGTAGGGATTGCATGCCACTCAAGCACTAGCCGAGTAACCCAACGTACCGTGGTATTAGACTATGGAAGGTCCGTACACGTTGGCACATCAAAGCACCACACAACTGGTTGACCCAGTATACATGGTCCCTCAGGGTTAAAGACAAATTATCTATAGTAGTAAGACGATTCATGCACCAGTGTCTGAATCACTAACTACGCACCGTCTTGGTTCCTATTCAACACGATCATCATGCTTGGTTAGGTGAATGGGAATCCCATGTTCCCATAGTGAAGACTTCACCATATCCTCTACCTACCAACAGCTTATTCTCGGTGAAGCGACTGGTATCACCAAAGCTGTGAACTAGTTCTAGGTCTACACAGAACTGGTCCACTGGGTCTCCCAAGCATGGATCCACCATACGTCTCAGTGGCCTACTGTGTTCCCTAGGGTCCTTTTATTATATATGTATTAACATATACCAAAGTAGTATTCTAATTAAAGCAATAACCAAAGTCATTTTTATTAATGTTAATACAGAAAATCCACGCTCAGGATATACAAGCTATAACAATCTCCCACTTGGCCTAGCGAGAAATAACAGTATTAACTCTCATGGTATCCACGTGCTTCTCAAAAGCCTTGGTCGGTAACGCCTTTGTGAAAGGGTCCGCCATGTTATCTGCAGATGCCACCTAAGTCACTACAACCTCCCCTCGCTTCTGAAAGTCTCGAATAATGTAGAATTTCCGCTCGATATGCGTACTCTTCTGGTGATATCTTGGCTCCTTGGATTATGCTACTGCTCCACTATTGTCACAGTAAAGGACAATAGGATCTTGAGCTCTTGGTACACATCCTAAGTCCGTGAGAAACTTCTTGATCCACACCGCCTCCTTGGCTGCTTCGCAAGCCGCAATGTACTCAGCCTCTGTCGTCGAATCTGCTATGCATCCCTGCCTCACGCTCCTCCAACTAACAACTCCTTCTTCCAATGAAAACACAAACCCTGATGTCGATCTCCTGGATTTCGGATCTGCTACAAAGTTAGAATTCGTATATCCAATCGGCATCAGTTCCTGTGAAGAGTAAACTAACTCATAATCTTTCGTCCTACGGAGATACTTGAGTATACTTTTCACAGCAGTCCAATGTCCTGGACCTAGATTTGACTGATACCTGTCCATCATGCCTACTGCACAGTATATATCTAGTCTCGTGCACTATATATATAGCATACATCAGATTCCCTACAACCGAAGCATAAGGTATCTTCTGCATCTCTGCTCTCTCATCAGGAGTCTTAGGACCCTGATCGTTGGATAATTTCATTCCATGTCTGAATAGAATGAGTCCCTTCTTAGAGTTGTGCATACTGAATCTGACCAAGATAGTATCTATATAGGTTGACTGTAATAGTGAGAGAATCTTGTTCTGGCGATCTTGAGTTACCTTGATTCCCAGAATATAACTCGCTTTACCCAGGTCTTTCATGTCATATTGAGAGGATAACCACACCTTCACTGTAGACAACATTCCAACATCGTTTCTAATGAACATGATATCGTCTACGTAAAGTACTAAAAAAACTACTGCAGTCTTATCGCTCCTCTTATAAAAACATGGTTCATCTACGTTCTGTTCAAATCAATAAGACTGGATAGCCTGATCAAAATGCATATTCCAACTTCTGGATGCTTACTTCAGTCCATAAATGGACCTTTGCAACTTGCACACCAGACTCTCCTGACCTTTTACGACAAAGCCTAGAGACTGAGACATGTAGATGTCTTCTTCCAGATCCCCATTGAGGAATGCGGTCTTGACATCCATTTGTCAGATCTCTCAATCATAATGGGCTGCAATGGACAAGAGGATTCGGATAGGCTTAAGCATACCCACTAGCGAAAATGTTTTGTCATAGTCGATCCCTTCCCGCTGGGTATAACCCCTAGCAACTAGTCTAGCTTTGTAAGTCTCAATGGTACCATCCGGACCTCTTTTTCTTTTGTACATCCACTTACACCCAATATGTTTAATATTATAAGGCAGTGTTACAAGTATCCAGACCGAGTTTTTGGACATCGATGTCAGTTCTGCCTCCATGGCTTTCTGCCATGCTACATGGTCAGAGGATATCATCGCTTCGTCATAGTTTAGAGGATCATCCTCCTGAAACTCTAGATATACCAAGAAGACTTCTCCAATGTATCTATCAGGAGCTCTTGTGGTCCTCCTACTGCGGCAAGCCTGCGATGGTTCCGTAGGAGTCGATTCTACAGTATCAATTATTTTAGTGGTATCGGCTCCTACTATATTTTCTGTCTGCGTATTCCCATCAGTACCAAGCAATTCTTCAAGAACTACTTTATTGGTGGGCTTATGGTCTATTAAATAATCCTGCTCCAGAAATATAGCGTTTGTCGAAACGACAACCTTTCTATCCTTAGGATCATAAAATAAATCACCCTTTGTCCCTTTTGGATACCTAACGAATAGACATACATTAGTCTTTGACTCTATCTTATCTCGCTTGTCCTTTTGCATATGTGTTGGACAACCCCAAATCCTAAAGTGCTGCAGGCTTAGCTTTCGCTTCAACCACAGCTCCCAAGAAGTTAGAGGTACTGACTTTGATGGAATAAAGTTTAAGGTATATGCTGCCGTCTCTACGGCATATCCCCAAAAACTAGGTGGAAATATTGCATAACTCATCATAATCTGAACCATATCTAACAAAGTTCGCTTTATCCTCTCAGATATACCGTTTTGTTGCGGTGTCCCTGGTGCAGTCAACTGGGATACAATTTTATGCTCACACAGGTACCCAATAAATTCATCCGATAGGTATTCGTCTTCTCGATTCGATCAAAGAGACTTGATACTCTTACCCATCTGCTTTTTCTGCTTCAGCTATGAACTCCTTGAACTTATCAAAGGATTCAGACTTCCACCGCATTAGGTATATGTATCCAAACCTCGAGTGATCATCCGTGAAGGTGATAAAAAACTCGAAGCCTCCTATAATACGGACACTTATGGGCCCACATACATCAGTGTGTACCAACTCCAATACCTCCTGAGATCTACTACCTTTGGCTTAAAAAGTTCTTTTAGTCATCTTACCTTACAGGCAAGACTCACATGTTGGTAGGCTCTCTGAAACATCTGGATTTAAAAGTCCTACCTTAACCAACCTGTGAATCATGTTTGAGGCTATGTGTCCAAGCCTTAGATGTCAAAGGAGTATTGGATTATCTGAAGGATTTTTTTTTTTAGATGAATTAACCATACAGACTTCAGTTATGTTATCCTACTTATGATTGGAGTTAATTATATAAAGACCATTATGTGTCTTTCCCTTACAAACAAAGGAACCATTCAATTTAATTGACACACCAGAAGCATCAAATAAAACTGAAAACCTTCATTATTCAATAAGGAAACAGAGATTAAGTTTCGTCTCAAGGACGGTACATAAAGTATGTCTCTAAGTAATAAACTTCTTCCATCAAGAAACTGCAAGACAACATCTCCAACTGCTTCAGCCTCTGCCATGGCCTTAGTTCTCATGCTCAGGATGATCCCCCATCACCCAGTTTTCTTGTCTCCTTGAACCCCTGAAAATTATTGCAAACATGGTTGGTGGAACCAGAATCCACAATCCATGAGACTGAAGAACAACTGGATGCTACAAGGGATTTCACTATGTGAATTTGAGATATACCTGTCTCAGCCTTCTTGGGAGCTGTGCGGCAGTCACCCTTCCAGTGCCCCTTTTTGTCGCATCAAAAATATTTTCCTTTGGGCTTCGCCGGACCATCCTGTTTAGGAACCTGCAACTGCACCTGGCCCATCTTCACGGGCTTCTTAGACTTTCTGTTCTGAAACTTACCTTTGGCTTTCAGATAAGACTTCCGCTCTACGTTCAGGGATTAGGCTCCTACCTTCATCCCGTCCTCTACCGTCTGGAGCGCCGCTAGGAGCTCTGTGTTAGTCATCTCCAACCGATTAAGGTTAAAGTTGGTAACGAAGCCCTTAAACGTTCCTGACAGAAATGCAAGGAAAATATCGGTCTGGATCTCTGCGTCCAAGATGACATCGAAGGAACCAAGTTTATTCACATAGCCAAACAATTTCAGCATATGATCCCGAAATAAAGTCCCCTCTACTATCTTCGTGGAAACCAGATTCTTGATGGTGAGGTAACGAGCTACCCGACTACGACCCTCGAACATTTCCTTTAAATAGAGCATCATGTCTGAAGCGAAGGTCATGTCTTCGACTTGCTTTTGAAGAACGGTCTGCCAGGATGCCACTATGTAGCGCTTGCACATCTCATCAGCATCTAGCCAGTCTTTCCATTCCTTCAACTGGGCCTCAGTAGCACTTGGTCCCGGCATGGCCGGTTGAAGGGTACTTAAGGCAATTGAGTATTTGTCAACCCTTAGGATGAGCATAAGGTTACGCTTCCAGTCCTCGTAGTTTGGTCCCGTAAGTTTGTTATCATTAAGGATGGAGGCAAGGGGGTCGAGCTCGGTTATAATTTCTGTAAACAATGATTTAAAGCAAAAATTAGGGTCTACTATAATCTATTTTATGGAATTTAAAAATAGATAATATTTACTCCAGCCGCTATGTCTTCACTACCACAAGTTGAGACATCCAGGAATCTAAATTTTTTGGGCTCGAGCACTAAGACTATCGACGTTGAATTGGAGACAACATCTCGGTGAGAGCATGCAACCACTTCTGCCAACGGGTTGTTTACGATCCAGTCTTTATTAGAATTACCCATGACAAACTAAAAGACCTCCCAATCTCCTTTTTGCTAGCTTTATATGACCCGCCATGTGCAGCAATGGCGGTTTCATACAAACTTTCGAATGCTTCCTATAAATCTAGGTGGTGTCAGCAGGGGGGTTCATAGGCTCCCACAGTGCAGGAAAAAATCGTCACCCACTGCCACCGGTATCCTCCATGTCCCGAAGGAAACCACTAGGCGAACCAACATGGAAGGAAACACAACTCTTACCCGGTGGGAATATCGAACTGCGTACCTCCCACCCAGACCCTTAGCCGGTTGATTATGGAGGCCAGGGGCTCCCCTTTGGAGGGAACCTCTTACACATCCCTTCTTTATGAGGTTTTATGCATATCTAAAAAGGTCACGACCTCCTATACCTAGACCCTGGTCTACCGTGATCCTACTAGGATTACAAACCTTCCCGCAAAGCATTAGTATCCTTGGAAAATATTATAGTCCCTACCTTGAATACTCAGCTTTCTCCTTTCTTGCAAGGATCACATTACATAGATTCCAAAGATCCCGATACTTCACTAGTTTGCCCATAATCCTAAGATCTGGAGCCTAGCCTAAGGTCAACGTGGAAAGGACTCCCACTAGAATGATGCCTCGTTCACAATTTGATGCCTGATGTCATAGTAGACCTCATCTCATTATAGGTTTCGATGCTAGCTAAATAGGGACATCCAACAACCTCCGCCAGACCTCAACCTAATGGTGGCATAACCAAATCGTGATGAGTTCACACTACCATCAAACGTCAAATTGAAACAGGTATCACTTAGTGGAATCCTAACCTAACTTGGTCGCTAGGACCATGTAGGGAAAAGGCATCCCACTAGGGTTATCATACTTCTTATGGGGATATTAGTTATCTCTAAACAAATCTAACACTGCGTCTATCTCAGCACATAGTACTTGGCTACCTGAACTATCACGAGGACGGTTACCACCTTTTCTTTTAGTTAGCCACCGGATTCGCACATGTTAGAACCATATAAAGACACCGATGAATCCATAAGCTAAGTACTAACCCTAAGCCTGATCTAGAGACTAACTCACAAGCAAGATAGATAATTAAATTATTATCGGGGTTCTCTAAACACTAAGTAAAGAGAATAACATAAAAGAATCCAAACTGAATCAAGTCCAGGGTCCGACCCCTGAACATGAATAGTACAAACAAGATATCATGTTCTTCCGTTCTGCATGATCCCGATCATCGCCAACTTGCACGCTTTCGCCGGGTCTTTGCACTCTATGGTACCGCTTGCCCGAACCGTGGATGTAGCATCACCTTCTTCTTCCTGTGACCGAAAAACTAACACGCTCCGAGCAAGTACTCGTTCGTGTATAATTTTACTAGAAAGAAAAGAAAATAATCCTAGAAAACATGGCCAGGGAACCGAGGGTGGTCAACCTCCACCCTCGCTCATCTAGAGCTTTAAAATCCACAAGCACAATAATAATCAATACAAAAATTAAATCCGGGGTCCGACCCCCGGAGGCATACAATCACAGATTATTATCCAGCGCGGCACCTGCAAAGAAACAATACATAGCATAATTCATATGCATGATCTACGCCGAACCTCGACGAAAACATATGTCATCATATATTCACATGATATTTTCATGAATTTATGCATGAAACACACACCGAAGCGTTCTCTGATACCAATTATTGGAATTAAATCCCATTATTAGAGTCACAACGGAAGCAAAAAATAGATCCTAAGATCCTACAGTGTATGTTCCATTATAATTAATTCTGCAAAACAATCTACATGCAAATCTATGATCTTAGCATATGTGCGGACACCCTAGAGGCATACTACGACCTACGGAAGACATGCATATATCTAGTTAGGTGTTTAGAATCATCATACCTAGTGGATCTATAATCCAAAGAGAACAAAACGATGATGAACCGTACGTGAATCGCAAGAGAAGCTGTCGGATGATACCTTGTCATTTGCGAATGGAGGAATCCTCGAAATCCTATCTCTGAGTGCAAGGACTACGAGCCGACGGAGGAATTCGTTGCGAAGACGACGACGAGCCATGAGCCGTGAGATCTCCTCCTTCTCTTTCTCTTATCTTCCTTCTCTTTCCTTCCTCCTTCTTTTTCCTTCTTCTTCCTTTTTCTTCCTTGGCCGAAACCACAAAGAGGGACAGAGGGAGAGGAGGTTTGGGTTTTTTAGGAAAGGGAGAGTTTGAGATGGCCCCTCTCCCTCTAATCCCTTTATAGGGTTAGCCCTAACTCACATACGCAAGCTAGGGCTAGCCCCCTAGTGATTGGGATGAGGGGGGGGGGGGGGGGGCGGTTTTTTAGGGTTTCCATATGTCTATCGTGAAGCCTGGTCGAAAACACCCTTCACGAAAAGTGAAACACTGTAAGAGAGATTGAGTGAGATGCGCTACTCGGAATCGAGTTCCGTCAGCGCCTATGAGCTCCTCAAATTATTCCGCTTATTTTAGGATCCATATTCAATATATTCTGAGTCATATTTTTATATTTACCAAAATACCCCTACGGCCCTTAGCATATGTGAATTAGGTCCTTAGGCTCTGGGCTTGCGCTCCATCGTGCTACTTCATATCCAACGTATCTAACCAAGTCGGGGAACAATTCCTATACGCAATAACAGGGTGGAACCTCAGGGTTTAGGATCTCTAGCTCCAACCGGATCCCTGATTAACTATTTCGGTGACACACCGAAAGTTCCGTTAACCCGCGTAGCCACCCAGAGTGCGACGCGAG
Source organism: Chamaelirium japonicum (assembly GCA_947650365.1). Taxonomy (NCBI): domain Eukaryota; kingdom Viridiplantae; phylum Streptophyta; class Magnoliopsida; order Liliales; family Melanthiaceae; genus Chamaelirium; species Chamaelirium japonicum. The sequence goes on from OX393559.1 coordinate 56,747,430, forward strand.
TTGAACTCTAGTGATCCTAAACATATGTTACTCCCTTGTAACCCTGTTCTCCACTATATTCTGATAATCCTTAGTCCCTCCTATTACTGGTGCCATGATACGACTCGGGCGGTAGGGAGCACCGTCAGATCCCGATCGATCATCTGACTAGGATTTGATAACTTATCATCTATAACACTACACACCTTCCGGTGCTATGCCTAGTATCTGGAATGTCGTCAGTCATACTAACAACCACCAGGCTTGGGTTAACTGTGTGGACAGATTGACTCATCAAAACGCACCTATTCAACACTGGACGTTGGATAACCTGTAGCGATTGCATGCCACTCAAGCACCAGCTGGGTAACCCAACGTACCGTGGTATTGGACTATGGAAGGTCTACACACGTTGGCACATCAAAGCACTACACAACTGGTTGGCCCAGTGTACATGGTCCCTCAGGGTTAATAACATATTATCTATAATAGTAAAACGGTTTATGCACCAGTGTCTGAATCACTGAACTGTGCATCGTCTTGGTTCCTGTTCAATATGATCATCGTACTTGGTCAGGTGAATAGGAATCCCATGTTCCCGTGGTGGAGACTTCACCACATCCTCTATCTGCCAATAGCTTATTCTTGGTGAAGCGACCGGCATCACTAAAGCCAAGAACTAGTTCTAGGTCTACACAGAACTAGTCCACTGGGTCTCCCAAGCATGGATCCACCATGCGCCATAGTGGCCTACTGTGTTCCCTAGGGTCCTTTTATTATATGTGTATTAACATGTACCAAAGTAGTATTCTAATTAAAGCAATAACCAAAGTCATCTTTATTAATGTTAATACATAAAATCCACGCTCAGGACACACGAGCTACAACACGCAGACCCTCCGATGCTCAAGTCAAAACAGGTACAAACAGGGAAGAGCTGTGGTAGTTGGAAAGTGTTCAGGTTTTGGGTTTCGAACCTGTACTTTGGAGCCACAGGTGGTACCTTTGTAGCCTTTTGCAGCCCGTCAGAGCGTGACACGTGGCATCGCCTTCCCGCTCCTTCTATACCCCCATGTGCCGGCCCACATGGGCTCTGATGGCTTTTGTCGTCTAGCCTGCCAGGCAGTGAAAAAGGGGGACGCACCGGTCTTGTCCTTGCCAGGTGGTGGTTTTGGAAAGTTTAAGTCTGGAAGGTCCCAGACCGACTTTGGCCTGCTTCCGTGGACTGCAATTGTCCACGTAGCCCCAGGGGGGTGATGACACCTGTCGGCTCATTGCCGCCTTACTGTGGGCGACCTCTGTGGTAAAGAAGGTGAGCTCTTGGCTTGCGAGATGGTCGCTGGGCGAGCTATGTGCACTAGCCACTAGGCAACCTCTACCACATACGAGCTAGTCACATATGGTGAGGGTCAGTTCTGGGTAGGCTGTAGGCTACGGCCATAGACGACCTCTGAAGGCGAATAAGCAAGATCTTTGACCGTTTTCCTGATCAGGCGAGCTCCTGAGCGAGCTATGGGCATCGGGTTTGACGAGCTCCTTCGCGAGCTGTGGGTGTTCGTAGATATCATTCTAATCTTCCTATTAGCAAAAGGGGGTGATCTCTTGGCGTGCGAGCTAATCGCCGGGCGGGCTACGAGCACCGACCACTGGGCGACCTCTACCATGTGCGATCTGGTCGCACGTGGTCAGATTCATCCCTGGGCGGGCTGTAAATCACGACCACAGGCGGCCTTACGTAGAGAGCTTAGGCTCGCAGTACCTCATAAATAAGGCCTCAAGGAAGATGCTGCTCTGTACAAGAGATGCAGCGATTCGCTACTACAAGCGTTGGGCAGGCTACGCGTACCGGCCACTGGGTGACCTCTACCATATGCAAGCTGGTCGCATATGATCAGGGTCAGCCCTGGGTGGGCTGTAAGCCACGGGCAACCTCTTCTCTCATTGTGTCCTGCTCATCTTGCACTGCTCTCGTGACTCTTCCGGTTCCTTCCGTATCTCGAAAACAACTTCTTTCTTCCAGTGAGCCTACCGCAGCTGGTATTCTTAGGGACCATCATTACCCCCTCCTGAGAGAGTGGCTAAGAAATCGCACTGCTCGCTCAGGAGCCTAGCAAAGCGGTCCCGTTCCAAATTGCACTCTCGACTAGCAAACAGCCGACGAGCCGATCTTGTGAGTTTGATTGACTTCTGAGGAACTTGTTGTCAGAAGATCTGGTCGCTTCCTCCAGAGCCGCCGGTGAACTCCTCTATATGCGAGCTAATCGTATGTAGTCAGGGTCAGCTCTGGGCTGGTTGTTGGCACTAGCCACAGGCGACCTTGCGCCGAGGGTTTTGACTCACTGTACTTCATGAGTAAGGCCTCGAGGATGATGCTGCTCTGTCCAAAGGACACAGCTATCCGTTATAGCAAGCGTCGGGCGGGCTGTGAGCACTAGCCGCAGGCGACCTTGCACCGAGGGTTTTGACTTGCAGCACCTCATAAGTGAGGCCTTGAGGATGATGCTGCTCTGTCCAAGGAACGCAGCTATCTGTTATAGCAAGCGCTGGGCGAGCCGTAAGCACCAGCCATGGGCGACCTCCTTCGCATGCGAGCTAGTCGCATGCAATCGGGGTCAGCTCCGGGTGGGCTATTGGCACTAGCCACAGGCGACCTTGCGCCGAGGGTTTTGACTCGCAATACCTCATGAGTGAGGTCTCAGGGATGATGCGGCTATGTCCAAGGGACGCAGCTATCCGTTACAGCAAACGTCGGGCGAGCTGTGAGCACCAGTCATGGGTGACCTCCTCCGCGTGCGAACTAGGCGCATACAGTCGGGGTCAACTCCGGGCGGGCTATTTACACCAGCCACAGGCGACCTTGCGTCGAGGGTTTTGACTCATAGTACCTAATGAGTGAGGCCTCGAGGATGATACTGCCATGTCCAAGGGACGCAACTATCCGTTACAGCAAGCGCCGAGCGGGCCGTGAGCACCAGCCACGAGCGACCTCCTCCGTGTGCGAGCTAGTCACATGCGTTCGTGGTCAGCTCCGGGCGGGCTCTTGGCACCAGCTACAGGCGACCTTGCACCGAGGGTTTTGACTCACAGTACCTCATGAGTAAGGCCTCAAGGATAATGCTGCTATGTCCAAGGGATGCAACTATCCGTTACAACAAGCACCAGGCAGACCGTGAGCACCAGCCGCGGGTGACCTCCTCCGCGTGTGAGCTAGTCGTATGCAGTCGGGGTCAGCTCTGGGCGGGCTGTTGGCACCAGCCACAGGCGACCTTGTGCCGAGGGTTTTGACTCACAGTACCTCATGAGTGAGGCCTCAAGGATGATGCTGCTATGTCCAAGGGACGCAACTATCCGTTACAGCAAGTGCATGGCGGGCCGTGAGCCCCAGCCATGGGCGACCTTCTCCACGAGCGAGCTAGTCGCATACGATCGGGGTCAGCTCCGGGCGGGCTTTTGGCACTAGCCACAGGCGGCGTTGCGCCGAGAGCTTCAACCCTAAGGGCGCGACTATTCCTTCACCCATCAGATCGCCTTAAATGCAGCACAGGACCCAGGACCGAGGTGCCGAATCTCATCATGAGATCTCGGGTGTTGCCGTACCACGTGTCACTCCCAGGGTGGCCAGCCGTCCGACAGAGGGAACGTTACTGGTGCCGCCTCAGCTTTTGCCACGCGGGAGGACACGTGTCACACCTGTATAAGGAGGCAAAATCTGTTGTATCGGCCATCGCTATGCCGCTTCACTCGCTGCGCTCGAGCATTAAATACTACCTGATTCACCTGCCTTCGATACGCCTATAAATAGAGGGGGGAGCAAGGATTTTTTTACTTTTCACCGCCTAAAATAGCTCTCCCTTGTAGCTTGCCTAAGCTCCTAATCTCAGCTCCCATGGCTTCCTCCTCCGCTGTGCCCGCTCCCGTTGCTGTCACCCCCAGACCAAGGGCTGAAGGTTCAGAGCCCGCCCAAGAAACGGTGGTCGTTTGGTTAAAAGACCCCGTCGGCCTACCGGTGGGCGATAGCATCTAGGCGGCTATTGACTTCCCAGAGCAAGTCCTTGTCGCCGGGATGCCGCTCACGAGGAGACCGGCTCGTGGCACAATAGTCTTAGTGGGACTGCTGTGGTTCGGGCTCAGGTTCCCCCTAAATCACCTTGCTGGGGAGTTTCTGGAGCTGACGGGGCTCTGCCCTGCTCAGCTCACCGGGAACTCGTGGGGTGTCCTCTTCGTGCTCTCCCAACTCGAGACCGCCCTGAAGGTGAGTATCCCTTTGAGCTATATGCTCAAAAAGTGGTTCCTCAAGCCCGGGCCGATCTACAGTAACGTGGGCTGTGGGGTCTTTTACCTCGCTGGGAGGCCAGGCGAGGTCCACTCCTTCACCACCATCGAGAGCAAGGACCGCTATTGAAAAGACTACCCCTTAGTCGCAGTGGGCGGGTGGCAAGGGCATTTCAGCGGGGTTCCCGCCCACCCGGGGATGCCCACCCAGTCGATCTTCCAGGAAATCGCCTTCTACAGGACAGGAAAGAAGAAATGCATTGCCCCCGAGAAGGAGCAGTCACTCGACGATGCCATTCTCCACTATCTTGGAGGGCGGACCCCCAAGAAGATCACCGCCCCGGACTTCGCCTTCCAACTGAAGGACGGGAAGACGGGCGCTATTCTGCTTAAGTAGAAGATCGCCCAGAAGAAGAAGACGGTCCCCCAACCCAAGGTAGGGACTAGCAAGGGAGCAAGGGGCTGGGGCGATAACTCCTGGAAGAAGGCCGGGTGGAAGCAGGCCTCCCCCATTCGTTACGATGACCCCGACCCCCTGAAGTTGCTCGACCAGGACGAAGCTGCACATCCTCCGTCACCTCCTTGTCAGACCGCCTGCACAGGTCAGCCATCAGCTCCCCCTCCCACTATCAAACTCAAGTTACAATCCTTGAGCCAGATGACCCAAACGTCGAGCTTTTGCTGTCTATGGCGGAAGTCAAGTCCAGGATGGCTTGCATACTTATGGGGAATTTTCCTAGTGATCTTTCAGTCCCGCTCCGAGTAGCGGTGATGACGCCGGAAATGGAGGGCCAAGGGAAGAAGAAGAAGAAGATGGCACGGCCCTCTACTCCCGACACACAGGCGAAGCAATGGAAAAAAAGCCCTCGAGGAGGCGGGCTTGGACTCGGAGATCAAGTAGACGACTTCTGAGGAAGAGTCAGAAGGCCCGCTTCCACACCATCAAGCTTCCTCCGGTGCCTTCGCCCAAATTGAGCGGCCTCTTACCCCTCCTGCCTCGACTCCAGTGGCAGGGCTGGGGACTCTATAGGGTGGAGTTCCGCCACAAACCCCGGGGGTACCCACTCCAGGGATGAGCGGATTGGGAGCTCCCACCACAATGGCGACCCCTGCTATCCCTTCTCCCCCCGGGTTCGTCCCGCTTAGCCCGCCCGCTACGGTGGACCCAGTGGGATCAGGCTCCCTAGTGGATCTGGGGGACTTGGTCTATAAGTCCCCCTCCTTGGTGGAGATTGGCACCGAGTCCTCGAGCTCAGGGACAAAGGCTGAGGATGTAGGGGTGAGCCACCCCAACCCGAAAAGGTGGGGAAGGCTGTACTCGGGATATCCCTCCTCCGGCTCCAGTGACTGTGACGCCGGTTCCTCCCGTGGTCCATGTCGGGCCAAGTGATCGTGAGGCCACTCACTCCTCGGCTGAGGAAGGGAGGGCACCTCACTATCTGCGCCAGATCCTTGGCCGTAACATCTTCGCTCGAGCTCAATTCGCCTCAATCTGCGATCATCTCGCCGAGGTAACACTTTCGCCTTGCTCCCCGCCTTGCGATCTACTTTTCATAAATTTATTTCATCTTTCTTTTTCGCAGGCGGAGAAGAAAAGCCAGGCTCTAGCCGAGGAGGTCGCCACCGCGGGGAGGGCCCTTATCGCCTTGTTTGACGACTCTCTACGAGGGTCTGAGCGCACGGTGGACGAGCATATCTATCAGCTCCGTCGAGCAGACCGCTCCACGGAGCTAAAGGCGGAGACGGAGGACCTGCGCCAGAGGGTCGCCACCCTGGTGTCGGGTTTGGCGATCGCCGAGGAGGCCAAGCTCCACTCTGCCTCCGAGCTCCTGGAGGCGAAGGCAGGTCAGGCTGAGGCGATCGCAGCGAAGGAGGCCGCCCAAAAAAAGGCGGTTCAGCTCCAAGGCGAAGTCACCACTTTGAAGGCAGAGATCGCTGCCCTGAAAGAGACGCACGCCAACGGTCTCAGGGCTCAACAGAGCCGGCTCCAAACCTAGCTAAACAACCTTCTCAAGAAAGGCGCCGCCACTGCCATTGAAAAATACAAGACCAAGAGGTGGAAGAAGCGGCGCAGAGGGGACGACAGCGGGGCGGAGACCAGCAAGCCTTAAGCCCGCCTATCCTTCTCTGATGTAACCTCGCTCTTTTGTGATCATTTTTCAAAGAAATGAAATGATCTTTCTTAGCTCTCCCTTCTTTGCGTTGCTCTCTTTCTCTGTCTATGAGTCCGTTTTGAATATGTCTCAGCGGTTTCGAGGGTGGTACCCCGAGCAAGGCAACTAATTCGTCTCAAACAAGTTTCGATCTAAAAAAGATGCAAGTGAAAAACTCGATATGCACGATTAATCCCAACATGACCTCTGAGCCCGAAAAAACATAAAACGTCCAACCAAATAACTCGAAAACTTCCTAAGCTCAGAGATTCAAAATTTTATTTTTAAAGAAAATTAAAGTGCTAGTTGCCCCCTGCCCGGTTAACTACCCCCTGGGATCCTGGTTACTGGACATGCCCTTAGCTTTGACTTTGTAACCTCACACTTGCCTGCGATTTTGCCAAGTTCAAGCTCCAAGGGGTTACCAAGGGATGTGCGGGCTACCTGAGAGGGTGGTCGCCCTTTTAGGTTTCCCTAAATCACCCTGGGTGCTCCTGTTCATGGCATGTGAACACGAAGGACCCCGGTTATGCTTAGAGTCCTCCTGACGACAGACTTTCCCGGCGATCTTAAGGTCGCTTGCGACGGCCTCTGAGAACTCCGATCCTGCTTTAAGTCTGTACGACGGTGGACTGTATCTTGATGGTGCTGTTCGCGAGCTGACCTCGTGTAAGCTTTTTCTCGATTGATCTTCTGAGGTCTAGTTTACTTCATCAAGCATAAAGAAACAATCCATCTCGAACTTCGCTTATTATTTCTGAAGCACGATTTACAAAAGGTCGCCTAAGCGCTATGCATAGTATTTTCGGAGATAGAGGGTGTTCTAAGGTCGCTCCAGTAGATCGCTGTCCACGGTCATCAACTGGTAGGTCCCGGATCCTCGTTCTTCATGCACTATATAGGGGCCATCCCAGTTCGCTGCTAGCTTTCCGGCATTGGGCTCCTGCGTGTTAGTGAAGACCTTTTGCATCACCAAGTTGCCAAGCTTGAATGCCCGATGACGGACTCTCTTATCATAGGCGCGCTTCATCTTTTGCCTATAGCCAGTGAGGTGTAAGTTGGCGCGCTCCCTCCGCTCTTCGAGCTGATCGAGAGAATCGACGAGCAGGTCGTCGTTGTTGACCTCCCCAACGGCGAGCCTTCGTTCTATTGGCAGATCGACTTCCACAGGTAATACAGCCTCGCATCCATAGGCTAGGCTAAAAGGTGTTTTGTTTATTGAGCGACGTGGAGTAGTACGATAAGCCCACAGCACCCCATCGAGCTCTTTCTCCCACAGGCCCTTCTTCCCCTTCAACCTTTTCTTGAGGTTGTACAGGATTACTCGGTTTGTAGCTTCTGCTAGCCCATTGCTCTGGGGGTATCTTGGAGAGGAGAATCTTAGGTCGAGCCCATACTCGGCGCAAAAGCTCTTGATTAAGCGATTGTCAAACTGCTGACCATTGTCGGTGATGAGTATCCGGGGTAGACCAAACCTGCAAAAAATGTTCTTCCAAAGGAAGTCCCTTACTAGTTTCTCACCGATCTTGGCCAGCGGGATCGCTTCCACCCATTTGGTGAAGTAGTCTATAGCTACCAAGATAAACTTTCTTTGCTGCATCGACACGAGGAATGGTCCCACTATGTCAAGTCCCCACTGTTGGAAGGGCTATGGGCTCACCAAAGGGTGCAGCTCTTCTGCTGGCATGTGGTTAACTGTGGTGTGTTTCTGGTACTGGATGTATTTTTGGGCGATCTTTCATGGCGTCTTGCTCGAGGGTGGGCCACCAATACCCCTGTCTCACCTTTCTGGCGAGAGACCGCCCACCGGTATGATTGCCTAGCTTGCCGGGGTGGATGCGACCTAGCACATCTTCTGTTTCTGGGGGCTTCATGCATCTGAGATTGGGCCCGCCGAAAGACTTGCGAAAGAGGTGGTCCCAGCAGATAAGATAGCGGCCGGCATGATTCTTCACTTGCTGAGCTTCTTCCCTATTCTCGATGAGCTCGCCTTTCTGGAGGTAGTGGATGATTGGCGTGGTCCAACCGGTGGGCAGTACCTCAGATGAGGTTTGATTTACTGCACTCTCACCAAGTTGGATCCGGGAGTGATCTTGTACTTCGATGATTATTTGCTGAGCTTCGGAACCTCCTAACAGGGAGGCCACATTGGCCAAGGCATCAGCCCATCTATTTTCGGACCAAGGAATTTGCTCAAACGAGATTCTTACGAACCTTGCGGCCTTGCTTCTTACCAATTCCGTGTAACTCACCATCCACGCATCTCGAGAGGCATAGTCACCGTTGACTTGGCAAATGATCAATTGAGAATCGTTGAAGACTTTTAGCCTCTAACGCCCACTTCTTCAGCAAGCTCTAAACCTGCTAAGAGTGCCTCGTATTCTGCTTCGTTGTTTGTGACGGTGAAATCGACCCGAACGTACTTTTCAAGGATTACCTCTTTGGCGATCAGCGTGACCCCGATTCCTGATCTAGAGGCGTTGGATGATCCATCGATGAAAAGCTCCCAATCTTCCATAGATGATTGCTTGACCTGGGAGGACTCCCCCGACTCGCCCAGGAACCTTGCCCTTCCTGGGTGAGCCTCAGTTGGCTCATCCTCCTGAGAAGGGATTGGCTCCTCCATGGGGAAGTTCGCTAAGAAGTCGGCAAGAGCTTGCCCCTTAATTGCAGTTCGCAGGATATATTCTAGCCCATAGGCGGCTCGGCAGACCATCGATAGAGCCTTCCGGCCACCGAGGGTTTCGAAAGCGCGCTCTTCAAGGGATGTCTCGTAATGACTTTTATAGGGTGCGCGAAGAAGTATGGATGAAGCTTCCTCACGGTTAGGACCAAGGCCAAAGCGACCTTCTCGATTGGTCGATACGGGAGCTCGGTAGGGAGCATCGTGTGGCTCACGAAGTATACATGTCTCTCTATCTTTGCTTCTTCCATCACAAGGACCCTACTTCCCGCATTCTCGGTGACGGAGAGATATACGCTAAGCTTTTCTCCCTCTTTGGGTGCAGCCAGGATAAGCGGACTAGCCAAATAATCTTTGATTTTCTTGAACGTGAACTCGCACTTCTCATCCCAGCGGATGTTAACCCCCTTTCGAAGTAGTTCGAACAAAGGTCGGCAACTGTCGGAGGATTTCGAGATGAAGCGGTTTAACGTCGCAATTCGTCCGCTTAACCTTTGGATCTTCTGTCGCATCCTTGGCGTGGGCATCTCAACGAGTGCTCTGATTTGTCCGGGATCAGCCTCGATCCCTCGATGGGTGACCAAGTATCCCAGGAACTTTCCAGAGGTCACTTCGAATGTGCACTTCGCCGGGTTCAGCCTCATTTGGAATTTTCTCAAAACGCCAAAAACTTCTCGGAGGTCGGCTACATGCCCCTCCCGCTCCCGACTTTTCACCAAGAGGTCGTCTACATAGACCTCGACATTTTTGTTGATCTGATCTTTAAACATATGGGTGACTAACCTTTGGTGGTCGCTCTGGCGTTCTTGAGCCCAAAGGGCATCACCCGGTAGCAAAAACGTTTCTGGTACCCCGCCCAGAGTAGAATGTGGTCTTCTCCTGATCGTCGACGTGGAGGGGTATCTGATTGTATCCAGAATATCCGTCCACGAATGAGAGAGCCTGAAACCCGACTATCGCTACGACCAGAGCCCCGATCCTGGGGAGGGGAAACCCGTCTTTCGGGCATACTTTGTTGAGGTCGGAGAAGTTGATGCACACTCTGACAGCCCTGCTCTTTTTTGGCACAGCCACGACGTTGGAGATCCACTCAGGAAAATGGGCCTCTCAGATAAAGCCAGCTCGCTCTAGCTTTTTCATTTCTGCCGCAACTGCGGTGGACTTCGCGGCTGAAATATGTCGAGCTTTCTGCTTGACCAGATGGAAAAGGCAGGGTGTGTAGGCGGTGATAGGCGATCTCTGGGTCGATCCCTAGCATGTCGGTAAAGCTCCAAGCGAACATGTTGTGGTAGTTTTTGAGGAGACTTGTCAAGGATAATATCTCGACTTCAGTTAATGATGTCCCAAGACGGATTATCCTCGAAATCCCATCATCTTCGATGTCAATATCTTGGAGTGGCTCTACGTCAGGAAATTTTTCCTTCGCAATATCTATTAGGCGACCTCCCGTACCATGCACTAGGCCAATGCCGCTCCCACCCGGGGGTGAAGTGGGTGTCCCGCAAGTGGGAGTCGCTATTGGATTGTCCCGGAGCTCGAACGGAGGTGCAGCTAATTGCTAGAAGGGTGCTGGCCTCTTGGCCTCTAAGGTTCCCATGGCAGCAAGGTGATAAACGTCCTGCTCGCACCTGGTGACAGCGACCTAATCACCCCGAATGACCATGACCCCGTTCGGAGTAGGGAATTTGAGGGCCTGGTGATTGGGTGAGGACACCACATTCATCTGCCTTAGCCAAAGCTGCCTTAGGATGGCATTGAATGCGGACTGCCTATCCACCACCGTAAAGCGGGCTTGTCGCACTTCGGGGCCCGCTATCACAGTCAGGGTGATCTCCCTAACCACCGTGGCAACCTCGCCCATAAATCCACTGAGGGAGCCCGTCGATGGAGACAAATCGACTTGTCGCAATCCCATTCGTTGGAAAGCCGACAAGAAGAGGATATCCACGGCACTCCCAAAATCTACCAAGATATGCCGCACTTCTATATTGGCCATCATGAGGCGTATGACGAGGGGGTCGTTATGCGGGGTAACGACCCCAATTATATCATCCTCCGAGAACCATAGGAAGTCGCGAGCTTCCAATCTAGGCATTTGAAGCAAGTAGGGATTAGGGAGATAGAGTGCACCTTTCGTGCCTGCTCCACCTCTCTTACTTGTTGCCAGGTTTCATTGCTGGAATGCGGCTCGCTTAGGCTCCCGGTAATGGTGTGGCAGATCGCGGGCCCACCTGGGGGAAGTGGAAGGAGAGCGGGCTCTGTTGGTCCCGATCGGTCTCCTTCCCGTGGGATTTGCACGGGGACCATCTCGAATCGCCTCGGTGGCGAGATGAATTAGTCCAGATGACACAGAGCGACGAGGTCCTCCAGATGGTTCTTCAGAGCGCGACATCGATTGGTGTGGTGCCCGGCACCTCTGTGGAACGCGCACCGCCAGGTGTTATTGGTGGAGCCAGGCTCACCCTGCTGAAGGGGAGGGGGGTACTGGATGAAAGGCTCACTCCGCACTTGGTACAACACTTGCCCAGGAGAAAGGGTTAGTATCATGAAATCCCGCTCCCCCGGACCAGGAGGCAAGCGCCAATTCGCCGGACTTCCGATCGTAGCGATCGGAATCTCTACTGGTGGCGCCGCAGGTGTTGCTGGCGGGTTAGGCACCGGCACAATTAGAGCCACCTCGCGTCGTTCCACGGCTTTAATGACGAGAGGTCGCAAAGCGGGCGAAGGCCGCTGCTCGATCGTCTTCCCCTTTCGGTCGAGTACCACATCTTCAAGCTTGATGTGTTGTTGGACAATGACGAAGAGCTCGACCATTGTGCGGGGGTCGGAAATAACGAGCGCGTCATGGAGCTTCCTTCCTTCAGGGAGCGTGCTCCTGAAGGCACTCACCGCTGTGCGGTCTTGCCCAGCTAAGTCCTCCAAGATGAGGCAGGTGCTTCGAAACCGCATTGAGAAACATCGAAGGGTCTCTCGAGCCCCTATGGTCAAGGTGAATAGTAACTCGATCCTCTTCGAGGGATGGTGGTTGCAACGGTACTGCTCCAGGAATAGCCCGAAGAGTGTGGGGAAGTTTGGAATGGAACAAGACGGCAGTTTGTGAAACTAGTTCAGGGCGGAATCGGTCAGACTGCTAGGAAATGTGTGACACAAGATGTGGTCCTGGTCCCGAAAAAATAGCAATTTTTGGTAAGCCAGGAGGTGGTCCACAGGATCTTGGGATCCGTCAAACAGCATGAACTTTGGCGGGGTCCAGTAGTGTGGGAAACTACCTCGGTGAACTTCATCCGTAAATGGCAAGCTTCCTCTTTGGGCAGCGAGGTCTTCCAGAGGGTCGACTGTCACACTAGGCGGTTGCCAACGCCCGGGGGGATTTCCCTAAGGCAACTGCGCATGCCCCAAGCAGTCATGCACGCTCCCTTTAGGTCGACTCGGTCCGCTGCTGCGGTGGTGTTCAAAAGCAACATCCTGGGCGCCACTATGCCGCCTCTCTCACAGCTGCCTCGACGCTGAGGTTGGTTAATGAGAGGCCGTCACCTCCTGAGCCTCTGTACGAGGCAGTTCCTCGTCGGGCTCCTTCTCTTGTCGGTGATGGGGATTACGGTCCCTTCCCCAGGACCTGGTCTCTAACTCGTCCGAGTCTGCACTCGGACTACGTCGTCGAGGAGGGGCCATCGGCAAGGTTGGCATGTTGCTGGATCGTTGGGTCATGGGCCGCTGCAACCGCTCGAGCGGGGCTACTCATGCCAAACGTGTCGCCACTCCTTCGACAGGGGACTCCAGTTGGGATGCCCGTTGCATGTGCGCAATCGTGGATTGGAGTGATGTCGAAACCGGAGGTAGTCGTTCTAGGGGAGCGGTCCCTACTGGCGCTCCCGGATGTCGAGGCGGGATCGTCGGTCCTCCTCCCCGTGGGGGAAGCCCAGGGGGGATGTTAGTTTATCGGCTCACCATCGGAACCTGGCGCAATCGCGTCAACTCCTTCATCATGGCCCGCTGAGTGGCCAGCATCTCCAAAAGGAGCTGGTCATTGAGCGGGACAGGGGGTTGGGGGTTTCGACGTGAGGCCCGCTGCGTATATACCCCGTACGAGTCCTCGCCATCCTCTGCCCCCTTGTGGCCGGAGCCATCCCGGTATCCTGGGTAAAGCGCGGCTTTTAGCGGTATAGTCGTGAGCGTTCTCGCTGGACCTAGTCGAAAGATCCCATAGACGGCGCCAAATATTGGGGGATATTTTTTGCTGGTTCGAGCGGTTGCCTTGCAAGACAGAAAAATGCATAAGAACGGCTGGCTCCCTCAGGAGCGCAGACCCTCCGACACTCAAGTCAGAACAGGTACGAACAGGAGAGAGCTATGGTAGTTGGAAAGTATTCAGGTTTTGGGTTTCGAACCTGTACTTTGGAGCCGAGGGTGGTACCTTTATAGCCTTTTGCAGCCCGTCAGATCCTGACACGTGGCAGCGCCTTCCCGCTCCTTCTATGCCCCCATGTGCCGGCCCACATGGGCTCTGACGACTTTTGTCGTCTAGCTTGCTAGGCGGTGGAAAAGGGGGACGCACTGGTTTTATCCTTGCCAGGTGGTGGTTCTGGAAAGTTCAAGTTTGGAAGGTCCCAGACCGACTTTGGCCGGCTTCTGTGGACTGCAATCGTCCATGTAGCTCTAGGGGATGATGACACATGTCGACTCATTGCCACCTTACTGTGGGCGACTTCTGTGGTAAAGGAGGTGAGCTATTGGCGTGCGAGATGGTCATCGAGCGGACTATGTGCACCAGCCACTGGGCGACTTTTACCACGTGCGAGCTAGTCACATGTGGTGAGGGTCTGCCCTCGGCGGGCTGTAGGCCACGGCCACAGACGACCTCTGAAGGCGAATAGGCGAGCTCTTCGTCCGTTTGCCTGATCAGGCAAGCTCCTGAGCGAGTTGTGGGCATCGTGTTTGACGAGCTCCTAAAAGAGCTGTGGGTGTTCGTAGATATCATTCTAAGCTTTCTATTAGCAAAAGGGGGTGATCTCTTGGCGTACGAGCTAATCGTCGGGCGGGCTACGAGCACTGACCACTGGGCGACCTCTATCACGTGCAAGCTGGTCGCACGTGGTCAGGTTCAGACCTAGGCGGCTATAAGCCACGACCACAGGCGGCCTCGCGTAGAGAGCTTAGGCTCGCAGTACCTCGTAAATAGGGCCTCGAGAAAAATACTGCTCTATCCAAGGGATGCAGCGATGCGCTACTGCAAGTGTCGGGCAAGCTATGCGCACCGGCCACTAGGCGACCTCTACTACGTGCGAGCTGGTCGCATGTGGTCAGGGTCAGTCCTGGGTGGGCTGTAAGCCACGACTGACCTCTTCTCTCATTGTCTCCTACTCATCTTGCACTGCTCTCGTGACTCTTCTGATTCCTTCCGTATCTCGGAAATAACTTCTTTCTTCCGGTGAACCTATCGCAGCTGGTATTCTTAGGGACCATCAAGTCATAAGTTAGTGTGTTTCGGATTATGAAGTTGGTTTGGATTCGATTGAATCGCTATCGGATCGCATTCGATAATTCAGACTTAGATGTTTTTTTATATTTCGGACTAACGAGCAACTATTTAATAGATATTAAAAGATTTTACCCTTCGATTGACTAATTTAGAGTCTAAGTATTAGAAAATCATAAGTTAGAGTGTTTTAGATTATAAAGTTGGTTTAGATTTGATCAGATCGTTATCAGATTGCATCCAATAATTCAGACTCGGATGGTTTTTCGTATTTCAAACTTGCAAGCAAGTGTTTAGTAGTTATTTTAAGAATTTATCCTCCGATTAACTAATTTAGAGTCTAAGCATTTCAAACTTATAAATTAGTGTATTTCGGATTATGAAGTTGGTTTGGATTCGATCCAATCATCATCGGATCGCATCCGATAATTCGGACTTGGATGTTTTTTCATATTTCGAACTTGTAAGCAAGTTTTTAGTAGATATTTTAATATTTTACCCTCCGATTGACTAATTTAGAATCTAAGCGTTTGAAAATCATAAGTTAGCGTGTTTTGGATTTTGAAGTTGGTTTGGTTTCAATTGGATCGTTATCGGATTGCATCCAATAATTCGGACTTGGATATTTTTTCGTATTTTGGACTTGCGAACAAGTTTTTAATAGATATTTGAAGATTTTACCCTCCGATTGACTAATTTAGAGTCTAAGCGTTGGAAAATCATAAATTAGCGTGTTTCGGATTATAAAGTTGGTTTGGATTCGATCAGATCATTATCGGATAGCATCCGATAATTCAGACTCGGATGTTTTTTCATATTTCGAACTTACGAGCAAGTATTTAGTAGATATTTTAATATTTTACCCTCCGATTGACTAATTTATAGTCTAAGTGATAAAAACTAATAAGTTAGCTTGTTTCGGATTATGAAGTTGGTTTGGATTTGATCGGATCGTTATCAGATCACATCCGATAATTCAGACTTGAATGGTTTTTTATATTTCGAACTTGTGGAAGAAATTTTTATGTCATCTTGATCAGAGACTTCGCCCCACAACTCTCTATTGAATCGGAAGATTTGATTCGTAGAGATGGAGATTAGAGAGTAGAGAGAGAGAGATGACACGTGGAGTTATTGTTGGAAGTAAATCCATAGCAGAGGCCCGCAGCGGAAGCAAAGTGAAGGTCCGAGGACCGTGAGCGGTGTGCGTTACATATCAAAATTTTTCATCGAAACGATCTATACGTGCGTGTATGAAACTAGCATGACAACTACGCGAACCCCTAACGACGATCTAATGCGAAAGAACAATCTAGCATGCATGCATGTTCTAATTATGTTAGATCTACTTGTTAGAGATCATACGATTCATACCTGCGTGCGGATTCTTTCACCGTGACAAATTTCTTCTTTATCGATGGAGATGAGCTCGGATATGCTCGATATAGCTTTGGTGCGATGGCCATAACTTTCTGCTCCAAGTTCCGATTGGGCTGAAATTTGGACTGCAAGTAGCCAACTTTGAGACGCAACTTTTGCAATAAGTTTCATGTCGTTTGGACTTCTATAGCTCCTAGAATTGCAGAAACAACGCTGATTTTCTGTCCAGATTCTGGACAGCAAAAGGTTGCGAGAGACGCCTTCTAGTTCACCCGATCTCACACGATACACGGAACCTCGTCGATGGATCTCTGAGTTCGCTGAGTTTCTGTACAGATTCTGGACAGCAAAAGGTTGCGGGAGACGCCTTCTAGTTCACCCGATCTCATACGATACACTGAACCTCGTCGATGGATCTCTGAGTGCCTCAATACGACGAGCCTTCTCCTTCTACGAAACA
Source organism: Chamaelirium japonicum (assembly GCA_947650365.1). NCBI lineage: Eukaryota > Viridiplantae > Streptophyta > Magnoliopsida > Liliales > Melanthiaceae > Chamaelirium > Chamaelirium japonicum. Next base: position 56,763,833 of record OX393559.1, read on the forward strand.
CCACGCGAGGAAGACGAGTCGCCATCCAATGGCACAAGCGAGGGAGAGAGAGACGAGAGATGAGATGCGAAGAGAGGCGAGGGGGCGGCTAGGGCTTCCCCATGCCATGGCCGGCCCTATGGCTTGCATGGCTTCATAATTTCGTCCCCCCCTCTCTCCCTATGCCTTATATAGGGCCGGCCTTATCCTTATAGATAAGCCTAGCGGATAATGGTTGATTGATTCAAACCTTCTCCCTATATATCTCTTCTTTATCTCTATCTTTTCCTTGTTTTCGAAAACGGTCAAAACCAGCCCATTTTCTGCGCCTCATGACCGGCCCTATCATCGAAGGCAACAACCTCCTGAAACCAATAGGGCCGGCCTTGACCAGTCTCTCAACACTTAGGGCCGGCCCCCTTAGTACATAGTGACGCATGGTATGACCAAAACGCCCTTATATCACTAGTTGGTCGTTCCTCGTGTATGAGACTTTGCAAGGCACACATAAGTGAAGTGCACCAGTGATTTCACTATTCTCTGAGGTTCCCTTAGGGTGCCCCTAGTGAAGTTAACTAGTCAACTCGCAACATGTCCCGGTGCATCGCACCCATATGGCAAAGTCCACTTATGGCAAGGAATTGCTACATGCGTATCTGCACTAACCTAGAGTTTCCCCTTAGTGTACACATGTAGCTACGCATCTACCGTGCACTAGTGCGAAGCACTCACGGAGCATAGGCTTGGACTTCTCGCTTCCTCTAACTGCGTTCTATGTTTCGATGAGATGGTATAAGAACCATACATAATGTCGATAAGGTGGAACCTTCAAGGACCAGGGTTCATGGCTTCAAACTTAGACTCGATCGACACACTACCCGAGTGTACCATCGATCCTCTGAGTCCAAGTTAACCTGCGTAGCCACCCAGAGTGTGACGCAGGCTGCACTCCAATTTCCCCGGACTTACTATGTTCTCCCTCATACCCCTGCTCTCCGCTTAGTATGGTAAACTCGTTGTCCCTCCAACTGGTGCCATGATGCAACTCGAGCGGTGGAGAATACCGTCAGACTCGAGTGCTCATATGACTCGGTTCCTTCCAGGTTGATCACATACATCGTACCTCCGATTACTCTTCCGAGCAACCGGATCCGTCACCAGTCCAACTGATGACCACCTGGCTAGGGTTTAATACGACGTAGGTCAGACCAAGGAACGCACCTCCCGTTAGGGGTGTGGATAGCCTGCAGGAGTGACACGCTGATGCAACGCCAGCCGGGTAACCCAGTACACCGTGGTTTTGGATCACTATATCCGGATCCTCACACATTGGTGCGCCAAAGCACCACACAACTGGTTAGTCCACCAGGCATGGTTCCTCAGGGTTTAGGACCGTTTTACCCTAAGCAGAAACACGGTTTAGTGCACCGGTTTCTGCTCACCGATCTGTGCACCGTGTTGGTTCCGTTCGGCCACAGACACTGTGCCTGGTAATGACCGTGGTGGAGACACTCACGCTCTGTCATCCCAACAGCTTATCCTGATAGGACGACCAACCCTAATCAGAGCTGCGAACGTATTTAGGTTACATGAGACCAGTCACTTGAGTCTCCCACTCAAGAGGATTACCATGTAGCCATGGCTCTCTGTTCTGTTATGTACTAAGGTACGTACCAATATGCAATCCTATACTATCAACCATACAAAGCTAAACACTAGGTTTTTACGAGCTATAGACCTCACCAATTCTAACAATCTCCCACTAGGTCTAACGAGGAATAACGATGTTAAGCTATGTAGCTTCTACATGCTGCCCAAAAGCCTTTGCAGGAATTCCCTAAAGGAATTGAAAACATTGTCTGTAGATTCCACCTCAATACCGCTACTTGCATTTCCTCCTATAACTGTCAGATCAAGTGGAGTTTGTACTTGATGGGTTTCCCCTGACGGTGGTGCCTAGTCTCCTTGGACCTTGCTTACCGCTCTTTTGTTTGAACAACAGATAACTGAGCCTCTGGTATGCGTCCCAAGTTCTCTAAAAACTTCCTAAGCCTTACCACTTGATATACTACCTCGCACACAACAACGTGCTAAGCCTTTGTGGTAGAGTCTGTGATGCACTCTTGCTTCACACTCTATCAACTACCGCTTCTAATCCCAAGATAAAAATAATCTCTGAAATCGATTCTCTGGAACACACATCTGACACCAAAGTCAGAGTTTGTGTGTCCAATCGATATCAGGACCTGTGAAGTGCAAGCTAACTCACAATCCTTACTTAATGAGGATTTCTGAGTATACCCTTCACTTTAGTCCAGTGATCTGGACCCGGGTTCGACTGAGACCGACCCATCTTCCTGCTGCGCAATAGATATCTAGCCTCGTAAACCGAATCTGGCTAGAATCTTATCTTCATGCGTAGCCTGTGATAGTAAGAGAATCTTGCTCTGGTTATCTCGAGTTACCTTGATTCCCAGAGCATAACTCGCCTCACTAGGGTATTTTACATCGAATTGTGATGACTACAAACCTTTATCGTAAACAATATTCCTACATCATTTTCAATCAGTAGAATATTGTTAACGTAAAGTACTAAATATACCCTTGTAGCTATTTCACCTTTCCTATACCATCTTGGTTTATCCTCATTCTGATCAAATCCGTATGAGCGGATTCCCTTGATCAAAATAGATATTCCAACTTGGATGCTTGCATCAGTCCATAAATGGACCGTTGCAACTTGCATTCCATATCTTCCTAACCTACTGACACAAAGCCTGAGGCTATATCATCCATATGTCCTTTCCAAATTCTCGTTAGGGAATAACTGTCTTGATATCCATCAACCAGATCTCCCAACTATAATGGGCTGCGATGGATTAAGAGGATCCGTTATAGACTTAGGCATAGCTATCAGTGAGATGGTTTGACATAGTCAATCCTTTCTCCTTTGACAACTAATCTAGCTACTTAAGTCTTAATCGGGTGCTCTTCTTATACACCTTCTACACCCAGAAGGGTGATAGTGCTATAAGTGTCAAGACTGTTCCAAGGGACATTAATGCAAATTTGCCTCTATGGTCTTTTGTCAGTCAGAGCTGTCGGAAGCTCCCACTACTTCTTCGTAGCTCTAGGGATCATCCTCCTGAAACTCTAGATTAACTATCAAAGTTTCTCCATAGTATCTTTCAGGAGCTCTGATGGTCCCACAACGACGAGGTGGTGGTGGTACAAAGTGAATCGTTTCTATAATACCTGGTATATTAGTTTCTTGTATCATCTACTCCCACTACGTTTTCAGATGCGCACTCTCTACCAGTACCCAGTAGTTCATCCAGAACTACCTTACCGGTAAACTTATGGTCTATAATATAATCCTGGTCTAGGTAGATGGTATTCGTTGAAACGATTACCTTCCAAACCTCAAGATTATAGAACAGTCCACCTTATGCCTCCTAAGGGTAGCCTATAAACAGATATACCTGAAACTACATCTCTATCTCATCCCTCTTGTCCTTTTGCACAAGTGCAGGACAACCCTATATCTCGAGACTTTATAGTGTCAGCTTTCGCTTAGACCATAGCTCTTTATAGGTGACACTGATCTAGATGAGAGATAGTTTCAGATGTAAGCTACTGTTTTAAGGTACAACCCCACCAAAAGGTGGGTAGTACACTTGGCAATATTCATCATACTACGGACTATATCAAACAGAGTCCGATTCCTTCTATCGGAGACTTCATTCTGATGTGTCATCCTTGGAGCATTTAACTGGGAGATAATCTCATGCTCCCTCAGGATCCTATGGAACTCGTCCGATAGTGACTTATTCCTTCGATTAAATCGAAGAGATACCTATCGTCTGGACGCTCTTGGAACCATAGATGTCAAAATTAACTAACTCCCATACCTTCGTGGCCCTTTTAGTTATTCTGCCTTCCAGATTACACTCATAGGTTTGAAAGATCTCCGATGAATCTGTGAACAGAAACTCGACCTTCATTTACCTCTGAATTTATCTAAGGCAAAATATCTAAATCAGAGGGGTCACAAATAGGGTAGATTCTCCGAAGGATTTAGATGAATTTCAATTAGACGCTGCAGCTGTCATGAAATCTATTTCCTAATTAGGATTAAATATAAAGAGATTATTCTGATCTATTCCTCTAGTAATGAAGCTATCTTTTCAGTTTACGATACACACCTACGGTGCTGTCTAAAACTAAAAAACTTCATTTACCTAAGAGGAAACATAACTATATCTCTAAAAATCAAAATCCGTGTTTCGAAAAAATTAAGACAATCATATCTAACAGCTTCCGCAGCGGCTTATGGCATCAGTACCTATGTTAGGATTACTTCACTATAAAGTAGCCTTCTACTTTCCTTGAATCTCTGTAGACCCGAAGTCTACATTCCAAGAAGCATAAGAACTGCTACTAGATAGCGACTCAACTCCTAACATCCTGAGGCCATATTTAATCTTCAAATACCCCCTATACTCACCAAAATAGAAACACTTCCGTCCTTAGCGTTACCATACTTAGGAGTCCATACCAGTTTCTGCACTAGAATAGTTTTCGATCTCTGATAAGTTACTCCCTTAGGTTCTTCTAAAGAAGACCTAGGTTAAGCACTAAAGGCTTTACCTTTAATCTTGATCTCATCCTTTGTCTCTTGGAAATCTCCTTAGAAGTTCTACGTTTGTCATCTCTAGCTTGTTAAAGCTAAAGTCTCTGACAACGCCTTCGAAGGTTCCAGACAAGGATGCAAGATAGACGTCTTCCACTACCTCGTCATCTGGCACCATGTCTTTGGAATCTAGTTCGATCTGGAACTCAAGTATATGTTCCCGAACAAGCATACCCACTGACATCTCGGTACCGATAAGTATCTTGGTGGATAAGCGATGAGTCTACCGACTTTGCCTAGCAGACATCTAATGCAAGTAAAACTTATTTTGAAAAGACCTGGCATATCTCTGACTTGCTTCTAAAGAGTTGTCCATAAGTCTGCTATAACATAGCACTTGCACATCTCCTAAGACTCTCGCTAGTCGTCATATGCCCTAGTGATATCTGGACCCGTTAGGTCTAGTACAGGGATATTTAGATTACATGCCAATGTATGTTTACTACCCTATGCATAAGCTAAAGAAAAGTGCTTCCGCTCTATATAGTTAGAGACCCGATAATTGGTTCTCTTATGGGATAGCGGATAGGGGAACTATATGGTTGAATGAAAAAGAATGCACGAAAAACTTATTTTATGGATTTTGAAAATAAGCTACTTATATCCAAATGTCAGCGCTACCCTCACAGCGAGGACACCTCTATGGATTAATTTAACCATGTATGTAAGATCTCGGAATAGGCTGCACTTGGCCGAGGGGGCAGTGTGCAGGTCATCCGCTTACACGGGTCTTTCCCTTGACCCTATCCAAATCTGCCAACTAAGGGCTTTGATGAACCATAGTTATCTTTTGGCCAGTACCACGTGATCACCATTGTCTTCGCAACGAATACCTCACGTGTACTTCGGATGCTTAACTATGAGCCTAGGCAATTACGGAACGGAAGTTCTAACGGCCCCCACGAGGGTGACTAAAAGCCTGAACCCTTGGCGCCGTAATCGCCATATCCCGAGGGAGATCACTAAGTAGCTTGGCATGGAAAAACACAGCTCTCTCCCGAGGGGGTTGTTGAGTTATGCCCTCCCACCCGAGCACGAAGTGATTGGCCGTGGAGGCCAGAGGATCTCTAAAAGTCCTCTCTTGCATCCCTTATTAAATTTGAGGGTTATTTAATGCAAGTATGAGTGTATACTAAGGTCACGATAACCTATACACTAGACCCTGGTCATACCGTGCTCCCACTAGCGTTTCAAGCCTTTCGTGAAGTATTAATCGATCTCGGAATATCATAGTCCCTGCCTCAAGTAGATTTCTCCACTCAAGGGTCACATTACATATCCCAAGAACATCGATGCTTCGCAAACTTGGCTATCACACTAATGCTCTGGAGCCTAACCTAAGGTCAGACTGACTGGAAAGGACTTCCACTACCATGGCGCCTCGTTTATAAATTTGACGAATGATGTTATAGTAGAATTCCAACTCATTCTAGGTTTCGATGCTGGCCAAATAGGCACACCCGGCTAATCGGGTGTTGACCTAATGGTGGCATAACCAAATGTGAGGAATTCATGCTATCATCAAGGGTCAATTAAATAATAGGCGTCACTAGTGGAATCCTATCCTAATAAGGTCGCTAGGACCCGAGGGGAAAGGGCATCCCTCTAACACAGATAATTAAATTATCGCATCGGGGTTCTCTACAGAAACATAAAGAACTACTGAAAGGAACAAGCACACAACTGAATCAAGTTCAGGGTCCGACCCTTGAACCTGACTGGCACAGCGCAGGCTCTCTGTCTCCTTCGCAAGGCTCCTCGATCCGGTGCAAGCCTCTGTATACGATCTCCTGACACTTTCTGCCCTATGTCGTCATCGTGTACGCTTCGTCGGATCATCATCGTCCTCCAAGGTTCCGCTCGTCCTCCCAGTGGTGGATCTCCACGACAAGTCCTCCTCTTCAATCTGTAACCAAAAAAGCTCTAGTACGCTTCGAGCAAGTGCTCGCTCGTACATAATTTCCTAGAACAAAAAGAAAAAACAAGCCTAGCGAAAAGCCTGGGAATCAAGGGTGGTCAACTTCCACCACTTGCCCGACTATGGCTCTAAAACATATCCACACACAGAAGAAAATACATCCAGACAAATTCGCTAACACGGAGTCCGACCCCCGGTAGCAAGCATTCACATATCCAGATTAATTTTAGAAGCGGTGCCCTGCAAGAACGATTCATAGAACACACAAAATATACTATGCATGATCTACTCGTAGAAACCCGATGGCGGCACATACTATTCATGCGCGCACATGACGGTTTCATAAAAAACATGAAACACACACCACTAGCGTGGCTCTGATACCAATTGTTGGAAGTAAATTCATGGCAGAGGCCTGCAGCGGAAGCAAAATGAAGGTCCGAGGACCATGAGCGGTGTGCGTTACATATCAAAATTTTTCATCGAAACGATCTATACGTGCGTGTATGAAACTAGCATGACAACTACGCGAACCCCTAACGACGATCTAACGTGAAAGAACAATCTAGCATGCATGCATGTTCTAATTATGTTAGATCTACTTGTTAGAGATCATACCTGCGTGCGGATTCTTTCACCGCGACAAATTTCTTCTTTGTCGATAGAGACGGGCTCGGATCTGCTCGATATAGCTTTGGTGCGATGGCCATAACTTTCTGTTCCAAACTTCGATTGGGCTGAAATTTGGACTGCAAGTAGCCAACTTCGAGACGCAACGTTTGCAACAAGTTTCATGTCGTTTGGACTTCTGTAGCTCCTGGAATTGCAAAAACAATGCTAATTTTCTGTCCAGATTCTGGACAGCAAAAGGTTACGGGAGACACCTTCTAGTTCACCCGATCTCACACGATACACGGAACCTCGTCGATGGATCTCTGAGTTCGCTGAGTTTCTGTACAGATTCTGGACAGCAAAAGGTTGCGGGAGACGCCTTCTAGTTCACCCGATCTCACACGATACACGGAACCTCGTCGATGGATCTCTGAGTGCCTCCATACGACGAGCCTTCTCCTTCTACAAAACACCACGCAAGGAAGACGAGTCGCCATCCAATGGCACAAGCGAGGGAGAGAGAGACAAGAGAGGAGATGCGAAGAGAGGAGAGGGGGCGGCTAGGGCTTCCCCATGCCATGGCCGGCCCTATGGCTTGCATGGCTTCATAATTTCGTCCCCCCCTCTCTCCCTATGCCTTATATAGGGCTGGCCTTATCCTTATGGAAAAGCCTAGCGGATAATGGTTGATTGATTCAAACCTTCTCCCTATATATCTCTTCTTTATCTCTATCTTTTCCTTGTTTTCGAAAACGGTCAAAACTAGCCCGTTTTCTGCGCCTCATGATCGGCCCTATTATCGGAGGCAATAACCTCCTGAAACCAATAGGGCCGGCCTTGACCAGTCTCTCAACACTTAGGGCCGGCCCCCTTAGTACATAGTGACGCATGGTATGACCAAAACGCCCTTATGTCACTAGTTTTTTTTTTGGGAGGTAAAAAACGAATAAATAAAACGCCCTTATGTCACTAGTTGGCCGTTCCTTGTGTATGAGACTTTGCAAAGCACACATAAGTGAAGTGCACCAGTGATTTCACTATTCTCTGAGGTTCCCTTAGGGTGCCCCTAGTGAAGTTAACTAGTCAACTCGCAACATATCCCGATGCATCGCACCCATATGGCAAAGTCCACTTATGGCAAGGAATTGCTACATGCGTCTCTGCACTAACCTAGGGTTTTCCCTTAGTGCACACATGTAGCTACGCATCTACCGTGCACTAGTGCGAAGTACTCACGGAGCATAGGCTTGGACTTCTCGCTTCCTCTAACTGTGTTCTATGTTTCGATGAGATGGTATAAGAACCATACATAATGTCGATAAGGTGGAACCTTCAGGGACCAGGGTTCATGGCTTCCAACTTAGACTCGATCGACACACTACCCGAGTGTACCATCGATCCTCTGAGTCCGAGTTAACATGCGTAGCCACCCAGAGTGCGACGCAGGCTGCACTCCAATTTCCCCGGACTTACTATGTTCTCCCTCATACCCCTGCTCTCCGCTTAGTATGGTAAACTCGCTGTCCCTCCAACTGGTGCCATGATACAACTCGAGCGGTAGAGAATACCGTCAGACTCGAGTGCTCATATGACTCGGTCCCTTCCAGGTTGACCACATACATCGTACCTCCGATTACTCTTCCGAGCAACCGGATCCGTCACCAGTCCAACTGATGACCACCTGGCCAGGGTTTAATACGACGTAGGTCAGACCAAGAAACACACCTCCCGTTAGGGGTGTGGATAGCCTGCAGGAGTGACACGCTGATGCAACGCCAGCCGGGTAACCCAGTACACTATGGTTTTGGATCACTGCATCCGGATCCTCACACATTGATGCGCCAAAGCACCACACAACTGGTTAGTCCACCAGACATGGTTCCTCAGGGTTTAGGACTGTTTTACCCTAAGCAGAAACACGGTTTAGTGCACCGATGTCTGCTCACCGATCTGTGCACCGTGTTGGTTCCGTTCGGCCACAGACACTGTGCCTGGTAATGACCATAGTGGAGACACCCATGCTCTGTCATTCCAACAGCTTATCCTGATAGGACGACCAACCCTAATCAGAGCTGCGAATGTATTTAGGTTACATGAGACCAGTCCCTTGAGTCTCCCACTCAAGAGGATTACCATGTAGCCATGGCTCTCTGTTCTGTTATCAGAACACGTACTAAGGTACGTACCAATATGCAATCCTATACTATCAACCATACAAAGCTAAACACTAGGTTTTTACGAGCTATAGACCTCACCAATTCTAACAGTTGTTGTCGTAGTTCGGTCTTATGACCTACGTCTCCAAGCGAGAGGTGTCATCTGGTTTGCATTATAATGCATGAAAAAGGAGGAATGTTCTCTCTATAGGCCGAGAGAAGCTTCTTATAAATTGGTTGCACGGAGCAACTAGAAGGGTGTTAGACGAATAGAAGAGGGCTCTGAAATTCTCTCCTCTTCTGATTGAATGACCAACTGCCTCTCTGTAAGCTATATGGGTTATTTTATAGCTAAAGAATGCGCTCGATATAGCAGTGATAATGTGGCGGTGCTAAGGTGGTGCTGGTTTTGGGTTTCCTCACTGGGCCCCTTATTGGGTCGTAGTTTGGGCCCAACAAGAGAGGACTTGATTTGCGGGCCCTATAAAGCAGGTCCATGGGCTTGGGCTGCCTATATGAGCCATTGCGTGTGGGCCCATGTGGATTTGGTCCAGTCCAGTATAATTTTTGAACCCACAGTTACCCCCCTCCCAGTCGAGTTAGGACCTTTGGGTTGGTTGGGATTCCATAGTACAAACGCCTTCGAATTCTGACATGGCTGGCTTGGGCCATCGGAGTCGCGGTTCGGGTTAGCGGAGTCATGGCTTGAGTCCTGAGCCGATCTAACTCATTCGTGTTGGATTTTTGTATTGACTATCTTTCTATATTTGTGATCCTCCCGCTGATTTGGTCCCGATTCTGCATTTACTGGTGCGGCCTGAAAGTCTTGGTTTTAAAAGGGGGTGTTCCTTGAAAACTAGTACGTTTTTCTATCGAGGCTCCTTATCCTGCTGTTGCTTTTCGAGGGCTGAAAAGTCTTGGTTTTATAAAGGGGTGTTCCCTGAAAACCAGTATGTTTTTCTATAGAGGCTCATTCTCGTATTGTTGCTTGCCGAGGCCTTCCTGGTGCGGGCTGAAAGTCTTGATTTTAAAAGGGGGTATTCCCGAGCAACTAATGCATTTTTCGATCAAGGTTCCATCTCTAGCTGTTGCTTGTCGAGGGCTGAAAACTCTCGATTTTAAAAGGGGGTGTTCCCGAAAAACTAGTGCATTTTTTGACCGACTCCTTTTCTTGCTGTTTAGATTTTGCACTTAAGATCCATAGTGTTTCTATTATTTCGGGATCTACAGAATTCCAAGCAATTTAAAACTAGATGCAAAATTTTCATCTTGAAGTCCTTTACCTACAGTTTATATTTCAGATCAATCGGAATTCGAGTTCAAAAGTTATGGCCGTTGCACCGAAACCTCTTCGAGTAGATCCACTGTCCAGATTTTGTACAGAAGATCAATGATATTTCTATTGTTGTGGGAGATATAGAAGTCCAAATGACCTCAAACTAGATTCAAAAGTTGTGTCTCAAAGTTCTCTACCTACGATCCAAATTTTAGCCTAATTGGAGTTCGGGACAAAAAGTTATGGTCATTGCACCGAAGCCTTTTTAAGCATATCCGAGCCTGGCTATTGTTGACACCAAGACCCCCCTTCTTGGTTTTTGATGAAACCGAGGGGTGGGCTGTTGTTGATGCCAAACACCCCCCTCTTAGTTCTTGTGCAAAACTGAGGAGTGAGCTGTTGTTGATGCCGAACACCCCCTCTCAGTTTTTGTGCAAAACCGAGGGGTGGGCTAATGTTAATGCCAAACACGCCCCCCCTCTCGGTTTTCTAATGAAATCGAGGGGTGGGCTGCTGTTGATGCTGAACACCCCCCCCTTTCAGTTTTCTAACGAAACTGAGGGGTGGGCTGCTGTTGATGCTGACACCCTCCCTTCTCGATTTTATGGCGAAACCGAGGGGTGGGCTCCTGTTGAATACCAACCTCCCACCCTCTCGGTTTTTTGTGAAACCGAAGGGGAATTGCTGTTGAATGTCGACTATAGTTGCACCGAGTCTTCACTCTCTCGGCTTGGAATGGGGGGCCGTGGTTGCCACTAGGAGAGGCCAAAAAGTGTCGGTGCTGAAAATAGTGTATTTTCAAAATTTTACCCCCATCTGAAATCGATACTTTTTTGGTTATATTCCTAGGGCATTGATGCATGAGTTTATCGGTGCGGGGTAGTGCTAATACCTGGGGGATTCCTCAAAATTTTAGGTTGCCGTCACATAATGGTCGGCCATTCTTCATCCGATGTATAACTGTACCTGGTTACTGTGTTTGCTAGGTACTACGGTCGCGTGAGGGTGTTGTCATGGCAACAATCAATAAAGCATCATTTTTTTCTGTGTTTTCTTCTTCTTCTCTGCATATCGCAGAAGAGGGGGGTGTACGACCGCATTGCGTGGCTGTCGATCGTCGAAAGGGGGAAGGAGACAGATCCCCTCTCGGTATACCGTTGGCGCGACCAGAGAATGAGGGAAGCTTGTCGGATCGGAGATATGAGATCCCTTTGACCTGATCTCTCCTCTTCCTCAATGGTGAGTCGAGAAGAGATGACTGAAAGCAATCAATCTCCATGCTAATCGGGTGATACCCGCTAAGGCCGATGTGTCTTTTTGCGAATGAGAATCATAGTCGTTGATGTATTATGATTGGATGCCTCGTCAATCAAGTTGGTGAGCATCAAATCTTGTAGTGTGAACATTGGCCGTTGATGTCACAATGATTCTCATTTCTTGGTTAGAGTGATATTTATAAGTGCCATTACATAAGAAAGACCATGGTTCGAAGGTTGCCAAGCGCAAAGAACTTTTTTCCCATTCTATTATTGCTTTAAAAATATATTATGTGATTGGATTTGGTTGGTCAATGAAAATGGAATCAATATGAATTCCCATTTCTAGCCCCCATAAAAAGTCATGATTAAGATAAATTATTGTATGTGTGCCTCTCTTCCTTCCCCATATTGGACTTTCCAATATGCCGGCCCACCAACTTCCCCAGACGGGAACCACGTCGATAACTCCGGGTCAAACCGGAATGCTCGTGACGGCAGCGCCGTCACGTGCAGCTTCTTGCGCACGTGTTCTTCCTAACGAACCCCGAACCGCCACGTGTGGATTTCCGGCTGCCCGGCTGGCGCTACGGATTCGGATCCGGGTCATACGGGCCGTTACGTTTTTGCTGACGTTTCCACCAGCGTACGTTTCCCGCCAATATTGGACGTCAAACCCTTGTATATTTCCGATATGCCTTCAGGCCTCCAAGAAGGGAAACGGTGGGGAAACTAGAACGGGTGACTAAGAACGTGTGGGGCTGTACGGGAAACGTTTTCTAACGAACTGGATCAGCCTACGGAGCCACTGCCTTGTCTACACAAACGTTTTCGAAGGGGGGCCAAGAAAGACAATGCGGGCCCACTTGAATGGCGAATCCGGAGTGTGGAATGAAACAGGATCCACGAAGACGTGGCAAATAGGTATTCGCCACGTGCCATATGCCTTCCCGCAACCTTACTTTTCTGCTGTTCACGGCTGTCCTGTCTGAAGAGAAAAAGCGAACGTGGGGGCGCGGATCTCGGGAGGGAGCGGCGGTGGCGGGACTGTTCTCGGCGGCGGAGATCGCCGGAATCTGGGGCAGCGGTGTAGCACGGGCCTGATCAAGCGCCGGCGGGAGGCGGCCATGGTGTGGAGGGATTGGAAACCCTAGTAAAGGACCTTTATTTTCTTCGCCATTCCGGCTACCCCTCGGGGGATCTCGGTCTTCCGGCCAAAGGCGGTATCGAGCAGAAATGTATGTCGTCCCACCTCCTCGGGCTCCAGATCCCTCCGCCGCTGGGGCGGCCGATGCGGAGGCGAGGGTTTACAAGGCCTGGAAAGGCAGCAATGTGAGTGTCCCCCCCCCCCCCCCCCCTTCTCTCTGGATGAAAAACAAAACATTAGGGTCTTGCTATTTCTGGAAATTAGGGTTTGGTTACGAATTCTTTGCTAGCTGTGTTTCTTGCTAAGTGGTAGAACAATAAATAAATAAATAAAGGAGAAAAAACAAATTTTTAACGTTTATATTCATATTTTGGTCAGCATTAAAGGGGGCCCAAACTATCTTCTTCTTATCCATTTCCAATATAGACGACAATACTCTGGCTATAATCCATGCTTCAACATTACTATAAAAATTAATGAATGGAAATGAAGAAATTGTTGTTTCAGTCTTTCCGGAGTTCTTTTACCGCTACGGTCGCAACACAAAACCTCCGATTGTATGGTGTTCTTATCTTGCTGAGCATATACATCATCAGTTTTCATGTGGCTTCTCACGATCGTATAGTTCGGAACCTCTATTCTTGAGGGTATAGCTCGTCCGGCTCTATCCCATGATGCTTCATACTACTCTCGTATGGCATGTTATGCTACCATGTCCACCTCCTCGCCTTTGTCTTGGATTCCCAACTCAGGTGGTTACCACTACATGAATCGTTGGTGCTACTTTGCTTGACCACAGACCTTTTCTTTAGACGTTCACCATGGTGCACTTATCCCTCGTTTTGATGTCATCGGACGATTTCTTGTCCCCTTTGTTTACATGGTCCCAAGATCTCTCTGTATATGTTGTCTGTTATTTTGCTTGTTAATGAAAGAGCACGTGGTTTGATAATTTCATTTGATATTTCCCTTGTGCATGGTCATGTTGTAGCAAACATTCGAAACAACGACATAGCCTAGTGGGGTCTACTATATGGATCATCTGCATCCTCGGTCAACATCTTTCACTGTTGTTTTGTACTTACAGATGCCATAACCTCTTCAGTTGACTTATGACATTGTAGTCTTTGTCTTGTATTAATGATCCTCGACAATGCCTTGCTCAAGCTGTGTCCTTGGATATCTTCCTCATATAGGCCCTTCACCCTGCATCTGTAGTCTTTCAAACCAATCAGCTCTTCCTTTCGCTTTTTCAGTGACGCCATTTCCACTTGAAATTGTTCACTCTAATGTGTGGGACCATCTCCCATTCTCATTAAGGGAGGCTATATCATCATAATTTCTTAAAGCAATGCTATTCGGTCGTCTTCGTACAAGGTAAGAGTGATTTGGCATTTGAGAGCGATTCGGGGTGTTGTCCCATTCACAGGTTTGGCCCTCACCAAGATTCGTAAATCATGAATCAAATCGTAAATCGTTGGGGGTCCGAATCAAATCGAATCGTAAATCGTATCTTAAATCGTAAGATTCACACCATTTAATTAACATATTAAATAAATTCTAAGATATATGACTTGAATCTTCAAAATAATAAAATCTTAATCTTTTCTTGTGATTTTACTTTCTATTAGGAGCTCCTCGGATGTAGAATCACTCTCCAAAAAACGGAATTGAATTCTGATAAGGGATGACAAAGTTGTCGAAGAATCAAACATTTGGAAAAAAGGGTGGGAAGAACACCATATCTTCTTTTTTGGCCTCAAAACTTGTAAATTAATGTCTTTTTGTCTTCATTAGGGTTTTAAGCCTTAGAGAAACAAGTGAGACTCACAAAACCCCAAAAAAATGGGTTTAAAATGAATTTGGAGCAACCTCAAATCCGCCCAACCCGTGCAGTCCACCGATAGGCCTGAATCGCACGATTCACCTTGAATCGTGCGATTCACCCTAAATCGTGCGATTCACTGTTGAATCGCACGATTCAGGCTGTGAATTGTGCGATTTAGGCTGCCTGCGATTCAAAGGTGGGATTTAAATCGTGGGGTGGGCGATTCGATTTGAATCGCACAATTCAGACTCTGAATCGTATGATTTTAATAACAATGGCCCTCGCTGAAATTCTATTCGCTGCACGCCCCTTCACTCGTACCTCTGGGTACGAGCGATATCCGGGTGACCAAATATCATTTTCCTATGTCTTATTTGTCGATGATTATACTCATTTCAATTGGTTATACTTTATGCATCATTGCGTTGACCTTCTCTGGATCTATCAAAATTTCCCGACTATGATTTCTACCCAGTTTTTCAAGACCCTCAAGGTCTTAGTTTTAACTTTGGAGGTGAATATCTATAACTTGCATTTCGTGACTACCTTGCTGCTTAGTGCACCATCACTGAGCTCTTCTTCCTCAGGGTGCCTCAATAGATTAATGTTGCTAGGAAAATACACCATCACATCTTGGAGTGTGCTAGTTCCCATCTTTTATCTGACGCTATTCTTACCCAACTATGGTCTAAGGGGCTTAAAACCTAGAAATGGCTTGATTGTTGTGTATCTTGTACCATGTTCATCACGATTTACTGCTTTTGTCTTTTCGAGTGGTTATCATGTTCATGGCTTCTTACCCTCGTCTGGGAATTCTTGGACGCTCATGTTGTTTTCCTCACGAATTAACAAAGCTCTCATCCCTCTGCTATGTGCAATTTTCTTGGTTATAATCTTGAGCACAACTAGTATCATTCTTATAACATGTTTGTTCGCTATTGTTTGCATGATGTTATGTTCTTTAAACATCTTTCCTACTATGTTCTTTATAGCCCTTATGATCGTCTTTCTCCTTCCGTTGTCAGGAGTCTCGCCTTTATGAATTTCTATTATGAATTTCTTTCATTCTTCATCTCTTGTTAAGAATCTTATTCATGAGGCTGTGACTTCCATTGCTCCCCCTACTGCCACTCCTATTATCCTTACTTTATATTAGAGGTAGATGCATTCTATAGATGACACCTGATGGGTACATGAAATATGAGCCAGGTCAAGTCTTGCAGGCATGAAGCCAACCTAATAATTTAGATAAATATGTTTAATTTTTTTGTTTGAACAATTTATTTAATGTTTCTATTGGGAAGTGGTGCACCATTGTGCATTTGTCAAGATTTTGTTTATGGTTGGGAATTTTGGGATTATGGCCAGATCCAATTATTCAGGTAGGATATGGGATTAATTTATAGGATAAGTTATTTTGTTGGACGTTGAGATTTATGAACACCTATTTAAAACGATTCAAATGTATGATCAATGGATGAGATTAAGATTTCTTTCCCTTATTCAATGAATGAAGATACTCCTTGCCATGTATGAGGCCTTATAATGTGAGGCCCTATTTTTCTTTGTCTATCTATTCTTGCCTCTAGACATTTCTTTCTCTTTCGTACCTCTCTATGTTTCTTGCCTCGGTACCACTCTTTCTCATCTCTCTATGTGTGTATATCTCTTATACTAGTTGAAAAAAAAAATGATACTTGGTTTACAGATCTTGAAAAAAGAGGGTAGTAATTCAAGAACCTCTATGTCCGCTACACTCTGAGGTCCTAACGCTTCCCTTCCATTGTCAACCTATGCAGTCAAAGTCGGTAGTCGGCCCTAGTCGGCTAAGGGCCGACTAGGACTAGTCGGGACTAGACGGGACTAATTCGGGACTAGTCGGCCAAAACTTATTCTAACCCCTCCCCCCCTCCCTAAACATATATGATATATGAACTAGCATAAATGTCAATAAGTATATGATATTAGTCGGTTAATAACAATACATACCTTCACACATCACAGCATGGGTATAAATACATAAGTAACAGTCTAACATAACACAGTTGTATTGGCTTCATGCCCATGTCAAAAGACTCAGAACTAAGAATTCAACACAATATTTGTTTGATGATGTTTAATCAGTGAACAACCCCAATTTTGATTATAGGGTTATATGGATATCAACAAATAAACTAATTATTTGTCTATGTTTTTATCTGAGATTCTCAGGTGCTCAACAGATGATTACAGGGAAGAGCCATAGTTGTGAGTCTTGCGACTCAAGACTTTAAGCCAATGTAAAAAAATCCAAACAAAATTGCTTGCACAGACTCCTTTCAAAAAAAAATTTTGCTTGCAGAATGCTGCCTGGGACTAGTCGGCAGTCGTTAGTCGGGGACTAGTCGGGCTAGACGGGTCTAGTCGGGGACTAGTCGGGATTCCGCCCAGCAATGACGGAATCGAAATTAATCGGTCGGCAAAATGCCGCCCAGGGACTAGTCGGGGACTAGTCGCCGACTAGTCCCGACTTTGATAGCATAGTTGTCAACACAATCGGCGGGCTCCTTGCCGACCATCCTGGCGCTGTTGAGGTCACCACATGCTTCTATCATCTGTCGACCTTCTACTAGTGCTACCCAATTTCCCTTTCCTCTATAATTTGTAATCCCCCCTATTCCTAATTTTTTCCTTTTTCTTAGTTCTAAAGGAAAACTAAATTCCTCATAGTTCCCACCGATTGCTCAGTAATCAAAATAGAGTAAAGTCTGTTAAGCCTTATATCGACTCCTTAGAGGGTTTTAGTTATTAAACCCATTAGTATCAACTAGTTCATGTCCCCAAGTCAACGCGCATAGGCTCTTCATGTGGGACCCAAGAGACATCTTCCTTGCTACACGTCGTTAGTTGTTAGGTCTCTACTACCATGTTCTGACTCTGAGGCACTATCACGGTAACCCTAACAACTGCAGATCTTGGTTTGACTCTATAACTCGAGGCGAGTTCCAGTGCAGAGAAGTGTATGCAGAGCTGGATTTGGCGCACACACTTATCGATGGAGATTCTTTTGTGCGGATTTCGAAGCATGAGTTTAATATTTTTATTATATTTGAGACAACGAAACTTAAATGAATAAAGAAATTAAACAAAACATATAGAAGTAGAAAAAACAATGATCAGGATCACTTGCGCTCGCAGTCGGCCACCTGACCAGCAGCGACATAGCAGCATGGAGACGACTAAGGAGACATGAGAGGGGAACAAAGAAAAAGAAGAGGGAGGAAGGGGAGGAAAGCATTTATCAATCATAAATTCAGAACCATCATTCTAACATGATTTAACAATTAAAAATTAACATCATACTTTATACTCCAAACAAAACATCACAATGTTTAGAAAATTATAAAAAAATCTTAATTTTTTTTAAAATAATTATACTTTAACCCCTCTTGTGTCCAAAGAGTATCCACGTCGTATCCAAGGAGTATCCACGGTGTATTCGAAAAGTATCCAAATAAAAAATATATTAAAATATTGGGATACATATGAATGTGTATATGATACGTATCCGTGTATCCAAGTATCTATACGAGTATGACACATATAGGGAAGTATCCGTGCTTGCTAGTTGGAGCTTCAGTTTTAAATGCACTGCGATCAAAATTGTCTTTCATGTAGGTTCTCTCCTAAACTTTCCCCAAGATCATACTTCAGCAATCATTATATCATCAAAAAAGGTAAAAAAATAAAATAAAAATCAAGTCAATCAATCAACAGTACCTTAATGCACCTCTCAAAAATTGACATTCAAGTGAGTCTAACATGTGCAGATCCTAGTGTGTAAGCTCAAATTGTGTTGGATATGGAGTTATGGACCTTGCTTGATTTGTTTCCTTGTAGTTGTTTCAACGAGTATTTGATGGCTACAATTCACTGTTTGTTCTGGTCAATCCCATGATACAGTTATTGATGCCATTGTTAATTCTTTCCTCAAAGGTGCCCAATGTCATTGTGAAATTTGCTTCCTTTTATTTCTTTCTCCTTTTTGTGGTACAGTGCTCAACGTACTTGCTTTTATAAATCGTATCCATACGTCTTCTTTTTGGGTAAAAATACCTTGAAACAATTTGGAACTGACCTAACCGACTTGAACCCAAACAGGACTTGTGCTTGTACTCTGCCAACCTTAATAACATTCTACTGTCTTGCCCGAACTCAAAGTTCGGTCACTGCAAGCTGAACCTCTTATGAAAGTTTCAAAACTTACGACTTACATAATTTAGACTGATTATGCAGGAACCTGACCTTACCCATTGCAATACTATCTTTCACATAGTTCTAGTGATCGAGCATTGGTTCCAACTTGAATAACCAGAGTTTGAGATTCCCTAGTTTTGTTAACATAAATAGGATGATGATCCTTTGGAGTTCTTGTTTCTTACACTTGGTTTGAGCTGTGTCAGACATTGGTGGGCTGCTATTTTTTTATCTTCTATGTTCATTGAACAAATTATTTCATTCATATTGTACATAGGCTATTTGACATGCCTGTAATTTATCTGCTATGATGTTTACCAGAATTGTTTGATTCGGATAGTTACACAGGGGTTATACAGACCGTTGATTTTTTTGGTATTGAGGAATTATTCTAGACTTCTCTTCATTTTCTTAGAAGCCTTCTTGGAGTGGACATGCTATGTTTCATAGCCATGTCATGGATCACATTTTTCAGACTCATGCAAGGCCCTTTTTCTATATGAACCTCTGATGCGACATACTTTTTTATAACCAAGCAGTAGATAACCAAGCAATAGCTTCTTTTACATAAGCATGCCATGGAGCATTATCTCTTGCAATGTTGTTCTTGAAGGAGTTGTCAATAATATTGTTGACTGTTTGTTCTGCAGGTATTTTTTCTTCAAGGGAGGTTCATATTTGGGCCTGATGTGAGATCACTGTTCATCACCATATTTCTCATTGTTGCTCCTGTCACAATATTTTGTGTATTCGTTGCCAGAAAACTTATGGATCATTTTTCTCATCACTGGGGAATATCCATAATGGTGGTTGCTGTTGCATTCACAATATATGTGAGTATTATCTCTCTTAAGCGTTTATTGTTAATATTTTGCATATTGCCTGAAGTTCTGTTTTCGATCTCATCATTTATAATGAATATTTGACTAGGTTTCTTATTAAGCAATTCTGACAGAGAAAGCACAGTCAGTGACTGTTTGAAGGCTTAATTTTTTGCTCTTAATATTCATGAATTATTTTTTATTTTGAAGGCTTGATTCTTTTGCTCTTACTATTAAAGATTTTTTTTCTTCTTTTGTGAACAGGATCCTGCTATATTTTCACTCATTGAGAATCTGCACATCTCTAAGATGGTCCTCATTCTTATACTTTTTATAGGAAGTGAGGGTTTGATTGTCTAGACTCATGATACTCCCATGCCTATATAGAATGCAGTTTGAACAATTTTCTCATTGAATCCTCCAAAAATTAGAAAGCCAAGTCGGATTACAATTCTTAACTTAGCCAAATTTTGCCACAGGTTCCCATTTGTGTGGAGTCCTTGGTTATTGTGAAACCTTAGCAAAATTTATTTTGTACACCATCACAATATCATTAACATCTTTATCTGAAGCCAGTATCTCATTAGCTTCCAATTTCCATAATTTTTTGTATTGTCAAAAGTTTATTAAATATAGAAGAAATTTGTATCTTATCCTCTGTACCACCTTCCTACTTTTTTTTTACCTTCGACCAATCTCTTCTTTTAAACATGTTTAAAATTTCCTATGCTAGGCAAACGACTAGGATTTCTAGATCCTAGGCTCTAGGTGGCACTGAGGTGGACGTGATGGGGACATCGAGCAGCGCCCATGGCGCGTGTACCAGCGCAGGAGGCGCCACCTGAGCCTATGGCTCTGATCAGACAGTCAGCACCATCATGGATGTTTTCATTTGTTTTATTTTTGCAATGTGTTATTTAGTCCAACCTCGACTTCCAGGGACTTTCGTTTATTATCGCAGGCCTTTATATAGGCCTGCCCATGGATCATGTAATGGCATTGATGAATAATAAAATTTTTCGTTTTCCTCCACATGCGTGTTGAGAAAAACCAGGGTGAGGCGTGTGAAACCCCAAACCCAAACCCTAGGTGTGTGAAACCCTAGGATCAGATTAGGTGTGTGAAACCCTAAATCTATTATTTTCTTTTCTTGTCTCTAGCCCCCACCGCCGCCCCTCATCTCCCTTCCTCTCTCTCTCCCGCGAGCCTTTCCTCCTCCCCGTTGTCCGTGCCGCCCGTTCCAGCCCCGGTCCCCCACCCTGATCCCCCTCCTGCCAAACCCCCTGCCCGATCCCCCTCCCTCCTCTCCCATCCGACCCGGCCACCCCACCCTACCCTCGGCACCACCGGCCCGACCCGACCCCGACCGCCTCCCCTCCTCCCGGTGCTGCAGCCCCACCCCCTTGCCTCCTTTGGCTGGACCGACCCGGCCACCCCCACTCCTCCCTCGGCGCTACCGGCCCGACCCGACCCCGACCCCCTCCCCCTACCCCTCCCCCTTCTCCCGGCCTTGCCACCCAACTCGACCCCTGCCCCTGCCCCTGTGTAGCCGGCCACCCCGATCCCCCCTCCCTCCCTCCCTCCGCCGGCCACCACCCCGAGCCCCTCCCTCCACTCCTACCCTACCGGCCTCACCCCACCCCCTCCCCTCCCCTTCCCTGCAGCACACCCGACCCACCCTCCTCTCACAGCTCCGGCATGCCCACATGGCGGACCCCGATGTGGACCATGGTATGATCGAAGACGAAGACGGGTACCTCGACATCAACTCCCCCTTCCTCGACTTTCAATTCTCGGAAGGAGAGAGCGTGGAGGAATACGTGGAATGCATCACCTACACCGTGGTTTGCGACGCTGAGGCCCGCCTCGGCATCAGCGAGTGGCACCGTCGCTGGCACCCTGACGCGCCGGTACATCAGAATATTGTTTGCCTCCACCTGCTTGCAAATCCTCACCCGGTGACGAGCGCAGCCCCGGAGGCCCCAGCACCACCATCGCCTCACCCGAAAGTCCTGCCGACTCCGGAGAACGTTCCCGTGCCACCATCATCACCTCCTCAGTAAGATTTTCCCTACTCGATCAGGTACCGTCGTGTTTCACCAATTGAATCTCTAGTACATTATCATTGCCAACTGCTGCCCCTGTCGTGAGGTTGAGCGTCCACCTGGTCTGCTAAGTTGCTAATCTAAATATTGCGAATAGGACTATTAGCCAGTAATTTAAGCATAGTTTATTTATCGCTTGGATTCGATAAGCGATTGGCATTGTGATAGTAGTTCCCAAAAGCAAATACCCATGTTACTTGTTTGAATCGCTTGTCTCGCTTGGTATCAAAATTAATAGTTACGCCCTGCCTGCTCAATTAATTACTGACATTATCTTCACCTGCATTGTCTCGCATCATTTCTGGTATCAGAGCATGGTTTAGGTAGGCATGGTAATTGCATTCGAACTTAGCATTCATTAAGCATCATTTTTAATTGTGCATGCCAACCCGTAGAGGTAGGCCATATCTGTTAGGAGAGTCTAGCGAGTCGGACAGTTTCAACATGGATCCCGACACCTTGGCTAGGACACTTACCAGCGTGATACGGAAGCCCGTTTTGACCGTCTGGATCAAGTTCCACCACGGACTCCACCACCCCTGGACCCTCAAGACTTTCGGCCACCTTGGCAAAATCATCAAGATCCGGATGAGCAATATCTCCGGAGCATCAGGCTAGAAGTGCCCTCCTTCGATGGCAGGCATGATCCCCAGTTTTTCTTGGACTGGCTCCAGTCCATGGATCGATATTTTGCCTGGTATCCCTTAACGGAATCAAGGAAAGTCCGTTTCGCCGCAATGAAACTGAGTGGACCTGCCAGTCAATACTGGACCAACGTCGAGGCACTGAGAGTTGCCCGAACCCAAGACCCCATCGATAATTGGGTCACGATGAAGAACGAGTTAAAAGACAAATATGTGCCTCCGTCGTATCAAGCCCGCCTTCTGGACCAGTGGCACCAATTCACCCAGGGCAACAAATCCGCCAAGGACTATGTAGCCAAATTCGATGAGTTCTTGACTCGCTGCAATGTCTTGGGAACCGAAACCCCCGTCCAGGTCCTATCCTGTTTTCGATCGGGGTTGAGAGAAGACTTGAGGAATGAGCTCCTTGCTCGTGATGTCACCGAGCTAGAAAGGGCGTATGCCCTAGTCCAAGATCTTGATAGCTTCCGATCTAGCCACCCTCACAGGGGTGATTCCCGGAGTCATGCTCCTCGTCCCTCCCCGAGCAATTATTCGAGTCGGTCTAATCCCACCCAATCCCAACCCAGGACAGATCCCACGAGTCGGAGCAACGAAAGGGACAGTTGTGGTAAGGGCCCTGAGAGGGACTTTTCCAAAGTCAGTCCCCTCATCAAATGCTACAAGTGCCAGGGCTATGGGCACGTGGCTGCAAACTGCCCCAGCCCCATCAAAATCAACATCATTGATGGCACACCTGTTGAGGCCCTGGAGTCAGACATGGATGGGTTCGTTTACCAAGCTGATGATGATGAAGGATACTTCGATGAAGAGGGCGATGACTTCACTCTAGGTTGCCTTAGGCGCACAGCCCCCACTGAGTTGGCCGTTGTAAGGTGCGCGCTGTCCCAGCCCAAAGAACAAGATGATTGGAGGCGTACCAACATCTTTCATACCTTTACCCAAATCGGAGATGAGAACTGCAAAGTGATCATCGACAGCGGAAATTGCGTTAACGCAGTTTCGTCTGCCGTGATCTCCAAGACTGGGTTGAAGGCAGTTCCCCATCCTCGACCATACTAAGTCTCCTGGATCAACTCTACGGCAATGGAGGTCAAGCAACGATGCTTGGTCCCCATAAACTTCAATGCCTACCAGGAGAAGATCTGGTGTGATGTTTTGACTATGGATGTGGGTCAAGTCATACTAGGACGGCCTTGGCTTTTCGATAATGATGTTCTCATCTATGGCCGATCCAACATGTGCCTGTTTGAACATGAAGGCAAGAAAATTAAGCTGTTACCCTCTCAACCCAAGAATGGTCCACCCGCACAAAAGTCCACCCCCTCCGCCAAGATGACTAGCAGCGTTAGTTATATCGGTGCCAAAGAATTGAGCATCGAGCTGGAAAAGGGGGCTCCAATCATGATCTTTGCAGCCCGGGAAGTTTCTAAAGAGTCCACCCCAGATTTTCCCCTAGAGGTGGCCCCAGTACTGAAAGAGTTCGCTGATGTCTTTCCTGAGGACCTTCCAGACCAACTACCTCCGATGCGTGACATACAACACGCCATCGACTTGGTTCCTGGATCCAGCCTCCCCAACCTGCCCCATTACCGAATGAACCCTACAGAACATGCCGAGTTGAAACGGCAGGTTGATGAATTATTGCAGAAGGGTTTCATCAAATAAAGCATGAGTCCTTGCGCGGTTCCAGCTCTGCTTACGCCCAAAAAGGATGGAACCTGGCGCATGTGCGTAGACAGCCGTGCCATCCATAAGATAACGGTCAAATACAGTTTCCCTATCCCTCGCCTGGATGATCTGTTAGACCTGATGTCTGGAGCCACTGTCTTCTCCAAAGGTGACTTGAAGAGTGGTTACCACCAAATTCGCATCCGCCCTGGAGATGAGTGGAAGACGGCGTTTAAGACCAAGGACGGACTGTACGAGTGGATGGTTATGCCTTTTGGGCTGACCAATGCACCGAGCACTTTCATGAGAGTGATGACACAAGTACTCCGCCCTTTTATGGGAAAATTCCTTGTGGTGTACTTTGATGACATACTCATCTATAGCCAGTCCCAGGCACAGCACTTAGACCACCTTCGGCAAGTCTGCGCGGTACTAAGGAAGGAAAAGCTATTTGCCAATAAAAAAAAATGCACTTTTCTTGCCACCCAAGTCCACTTCCTCGGCTTTGTTGTCTCTGTCAACGGGGTTTCTGCCGACCCGGAAAAAGTCCGCGCAATTGAAGAGTGGCCCGCACCCAAGAACATCCGGGATGTCCGGAGCTTCCACGGTCTCGCCTCCTTTTACAGGAGATTCATCAAGGGGTTCAGTACCGTTACGGCCCCAATCACAGACTGTCTAAAAAAGGGCGAGTTTGAGTGGACGAGTGCTGCCACTAGGGCTTTTCTGGAAATCAAAAAGCGAATGGTTGAGGCCCCTGTGATGCGCCTCCTAGATTTCACCAAAGTCTTTGAAGTAGCCTGTGACGCCTCCGGAATCGGCATTGGGGGCGTCCTCTCCCAAGAAGGTCATCCTGTCGCGTATTTTAGCGAGAAGTTGAATGAAACTCGACAGCGATACTCCACTTACGATAAGGAATTCTATGCGGTGATCCAGTCGCTTCGCCACTAGCGGCACTACCTGCTCCCGCAAGAGTTCGTTATCTATTCTGACCATGAGGCCCTGCGGTATATCTACTCACAGAAGAAGCTTAACGCACGGCATGGTCGCTGGGTTGAGTTCCTCCAGGACTACACTTTCACCCTGCGCCATAAAGCGGGAGTAGAAAACAAGGCGGCCGACGCCCTCAGTCGTCACATGTTCGTTCTGTCTAAGTTGACCGCTTCGGTCGAAGGTTTTGAAAGGCTGAGAGCTGAGTACGAGTCCTGTCTCGATTTCGGTGAAGCCTATGCTGCACTAGTAGACGGTACAGTTCAAGAAATAGACGGGTACCTCATGCAAAACGGGTACCTCTTTCGTGGCCGTCGGCTGTGCATTCCCCGAACATCCCTTCGTGAATTCCTTATTTGGGAGCTTCATGCGGGTGGTCTTGCTGGCCATTTTGGCATTAATAAAACCATCGAGGCCATTGAGTATCGATTTTTCTGGCCAAGTCTGAAGCGAGATGTCGCTAAACATGTGAGTCGGTGTCACACCTGCCAGTTGGCTAAGCAACAAAAGCAAAATACCGGCATGTATACACCACTGCCGGTTCCCAACTGCCCCTGGCAAGACATCAGTATGGATTTCGTGCTCGGTCTCCCCAAGACCTTCAGAAAGCACGATTCAGTTCTAGTGGTGGTAGACCGCTTCTCCAAGATGGCCCATTTTCTACCATGTTCCAAAACCTCTGATGCGTCTCGAGTTGCCAAAATAGTCTTTGATGGCATTGTAAGGCTGCATGGGCTACCAAAGACCATTGTGTCCGATAGGGATGTCAAGTTCACTAGTTTTTTCTGGAAGACCCTTTGGCACAAACTAGGCACCAAGCTTCAATTCTCTACCGCATTCCACCCACAGACTGATGGTCAAACAGAAGTGGTCAACCGGAGTCTGGGAAATCTCCTGCGAACCTTGGTAGGCGAACATGTCGGGAGTTGGGATCTCAAACTATCCATTGCCGAGTTTGCATATAATTCATCTGTTAATAGAACTACCAGCATGAGTCCACATGAAATTGTCCATGGTTTTAAGCCTAGGCAACCAATAGATCTTATTCCCATGGCTAGTCATCATCGAGTCTCCGAGTCTGCATCTGCATTTGCATCACACATGCATGAATTACATAAAGAAATCAGTAACAAGATTGAGCAAAGCAATGCTGACTATAAATTACGAGCCGATGCCCGAAAACGAGTTCAAACTTTTAACGTCGGGGATTATGTGATGGTCCGGATCCGCCCGGAACGGTTTCCCCCGGGAACTGTTAAGAAACTACATGCACGCAGTGCCGGCCCCTTTCGAATCCTAAGGAAGATGAATGACAATGCCTATGTTATTGACCTACCTGAGGGTTTTGGCATTAGTCCGACTTTCAATATTGAAGATTTAGTGGCCTACAAGGGCCCAAATTTCAACCCTAGTAACCCTCTGGTAGACGAGCCTACCTTGGACCCTGTTTCTGAGAGCACCTCCTTACCTCCACTACCCCAAAATATCCCAAATCCCACAGCAGACGGCATTGATAAAATTCTAGATGACGAGATTGTCTCTGGTAGAGACGGTGGAACCCGGAGGTACCTGATTCGCTGGAAAGGAAAACCTCTTTCTGAGGATACATGGGTGGAGCGAGAAGAACTGCAACGGCTTGACCCGGACCTGCTAGAGCTATACGAGAGCCGCACCGAGCCTTACTCGACGGAGTCGAGCTCTCTCCCACCCCGGGAGAATGATGGGGACATCGAGCAGCGCCCATGGTGCGTGTACCAGCGCAGAAGGCGCCACCTGAGCCTATGGCTCTGATCAGACAGTCAGCACCATCATGGATGTTTTCATTTGTTATATTTTTGCATTGTGTTATTTAGTCCCACCTCGACTTCCAGGGACTTTCGTTTGTTATCGCAGGCCTTTATATAGGCCTGTCCATGGATCATGTAATGGCATTGATGAATAATAAAATTTTTTGTTTTCCTCCACATGCGTGTTGAGAGAAACCAGGGTGAGGCGTGTGAAACCCCAAACCCTAGGTGTGTGAAACCCTAGGATCAGATTAGGTGTGTGAAACCCTAAATCTATTCTTTTCTTTTCTTGTCTCTAGCCCCCATCGCCGCCCCTCATCTCCCTCCCTCTCTCTCTCCCGCGAGCCTTTCCTCCTCCCCCTTGTCCGTGCCGCCCGTTCCAGCCCCGGTCCCCCACCCTGATCCCCCTCCTGCCAAACCCCCTGCCCGATCCCCCTCCCTCCTCTCCCATCCGACCCGGCCACCCCACCCTGCCCTCGGCACCACCGGCCCTACCCGACCCCGACCCCGACCCCGACCCCATCCCCTCCTCCCGGTGCTGCAACCCCACCCCCTTGCCTCCTTTGGCTGGACCGACCCGGCCACCCCCACTCCTCCCTCGGCGCTGCCGGCCCGACCCGACCTTGACCCCCTCCCCCTTCTCCCGGCCTTGCCACCCAACCCGACCCTTGCCCCTGCCCCTGTGCAGCCGGCCACCCCGATCCCCCCTCCTTCCTCCCTCCCTCCGCCGGCCACCACCCCGAGCCCCTCCCTCCACTCCTACCCGACCGGCCTCACCCCACCCCCTCCCCTCCCCTTCCCTGCAGCACACCCGACCCACCCTCCTCTCACAGCTCCGGCATGCCCACATGGCGGACCCCGACGTGGACCATGGGATGATTGAAGACGAAGACGGGTACCTCGACATCAACTCCCCCTTCCTCGACTTTCAATTCTCGGAAGGAGAGAGCGTGGAGGAATACGTGGAACGCATCACCTACACCGTGGTTTGCGACGCTGAGGCCCGCCTCGGCATCAGCGAGTGGCACCGTCGCTGGCACCCTGACGCGCCGGTACATCGGAACATCGTTTGCCTCCATCTGCTTGCAAATCCTCACCCGGTGACGAGCGCAGCCCCGGAGGCCCCAGCACCACCATCGCCTCACCCGGAAGTCCTGCCGACTCCGGAGAACGTTCCCGCGCCACCATCATCACCTCCTCAGTAAGATTTTCCCTACTCGATCAGGTACCGTCGTGTTTCACCAATTGAATCTCTAGTACATTATCATTGCCAACTGCTGCCCCTGTCGTGAGGTTGAGCCAGTGTTGTCAAGGCGCAGTAAGGCGCGTGCCTGAGGCGCGCTTCGAGGCGAGGCGCAGGTATGCGCCTCAGGCGCATGCTGGCGAGGCGCACGCAGCAAGGCGCGCGCCTTAGGCGCCTTTAGCGCCTTTGGCACAAGGCGCAGGGCGACCGAGGCGCGCGTCTTGATGCATTTTGGGTTTTGGTCTTCAAATTTTTTGTTTTTTTTTGTGATTTTGGTTTATTTCGGGGTTTTTTCGATTTGTTTTTAGTTTTTTGGTTTTTTTTTGGCTTTTGGTTTTTTTCTTTCGATTCTTTTCGGTTTGAATAAAAGAGCGCAACTCTCCTTAGAGTCAGACTCTTTCGTTTTGTTACTCAACATTGTTTATGAGTTCTCATTTATCAGTTATTACTTATGAGTATTGTATGTATTTAACTTATGAATATGATGTTGGCATGTTGCATGATAACTTGTGAATTATTATTTTCACTAAAATTGTTCATTTGATGGCCACTAGTTATGAGTTACAAGTATTGTATGCCTTTATTGTGTTGATTTAATTGAATAGTGGTCATATTTCTCTTTTTTCATGAAATATAATTTTTTTATAAATTTTAGATTTTTTTTACAATTATTATTAATTTTTTAAAGAAAAATATATATTTTTGCGCCTTACACACTAAGGCGATCGCCTTATTTGCGCCTTGCGCCTCAGGCTCCAGCAACATCTTGCGCCTCAAGTGCGCCTTGTCGCCTTGACAACACTGGGTTGATCATCCACCTGGTCTGCTAAGTTGCTAATCTAAATATTGCAAGTAGGACTATTAGCCAGTCATTTAAGCATAGTTTATTTATCGCCTGGATTCGATAAGCGATTGGCATTGTGATAGTAGTTCCCAAAAGCAAATACCCATGTTACTTGTTTGAATCGCTTGTCCCGCTTGGTATCAAAATTAATAGTTACGCCATGCCTGCTCAATTAATTACTGACATTATCTTCACCTGCATTGTCTCGCATCAGGACGTCTTGGTGGAAAACATATATAATTCAAAAATTCTAAATAAATTTAGGGAAACGTAGATAATTACCAACAAGTTAGAAAACTATCTAATGAAAATAATATTTTTTTTTTGTCAAATAGCGAGGTTGGTTGTAGTCACAAAGCATGGACTAAAATTTTAATAATAAGAATCTTTGGATATAACATTAACAAAAATTCAATCATTTTCGTTCTTCTACATTTCCTTCTCCTTCGCTGTTTTTTCATTACTTTCCCACTTATCTTCTTTGTACAATTGTCAAAGGTCACAATGAATTACTTCTACTACTTGTGGTTTCCTATGTTGAAAGAGGAGGAAGGTGAAGAACAAAAAAAAGTCGAGGAAGAAGAATGACAAAGTAAGATAACAGAGAAAGAGAATGTATCTCTACCTTTATTGCTATTGGAGATATCCCCTAGAAGGCCCCACACTTTTTAGGCACGCTTCTTAGGTATTAAGGCCCTAAACTGAGGTACACACTTCTAGGACTTTTTTAGGCCCTAGGCGAAGCGAAGCGAGGTCTCGTGCTTTTTTAGGCATCACACTTTCTAGAGCAAGGAACAATGGAAATGGGTATTATTTTCAAGACACCACAATAAGTTATATCAGAGACATTGCATCCATGAAGTTGCCACAGAATTACAATGATAAGAGTGAGAAATTAACAATTTCAGTGCTTCATTATGGTGGCCAAAGGGCCCTTTATATGTTGCACATTCCTCCTTTTCCTATCGATCTCACTTGGATTGGAAATCCAATCTAAGTGAAAACGTCACGAGGGGCCAACCCTCCTATTATATGAGTCTAGGAGACCAATTTTGTCATTTCATTTTAAATGAGACTCTTAGTACAATAGAAATAGAAATTGGGCTCTTGATCAGCATGGAAGTCTTAATCAAACTAAAGTTGGACTTCTAAAATAGATTTATAGTGGATTTGGGTCCAAAAAACGGAGACTCTAAGAATGTCAAAGACATCGGTCGTGCTCCCTTGGAAGTCTTGCAATGGAACACATTCGCCATTGTTGGCCAAGTAAGCTCCATAACTTCTGCGGGATGTTCCTTTTGTTCCTTCTAGTTGTTTGCCCAGGTATTTGATGCATCTCTTTCTCATGCTCAATGGTGTCCAATCCCATAAATGTAATATGGCTATCTCAATCATTTGATTGATATTCCACAAATGGCCTTTTAATCTGTGACATGTCATTAAATCTAATGAAATATTTGGGGTGCACACGGGAATTGCAATGGGGTGACTTTTTTTTTTCAAAGTTTAACCTCCATTTAAAATCATCTTTAGCATACTCCGTCGCTATTAAGCATACAAGCCTGGCTCTCATATATGTAAAGGCCCACATCAAGTTTGGCCTGACTTTTGTTATTGTGTGGTCTGTTTCTATCATAATTTAAGAAAAATAGGTGCCGAGCCCCTAAGAACTATTTGGTATTGTGATTCATTCAAAGGTTTGCAAATTTTCTTTGATTAGGAGTACTCATGGTTCCTTTTCTCGAACATTTGTATGCATTTGTTTCTTTTCCTTTATTTTTTGATTGAACATGGATGGCTGAGGGACGGCAAATCCAGACTGATTTATTGAAGGGCCTATTAGAAGAAGTTCAATCTGGGCCCATCTGTGCATGGTGCAGACATCAGTCAAATTTTTTTTAAGCCAGTCAGTCTTTGTTTCCCATTGAGTTACCTTGATCATAGTGAACCCTAGGGAAATTTGCATCTCACTCGGTATACATCTTCATCTGACGTCTTTATGCTATTGAAGGCCATACAAGGGCATCATTGGTTAGCAAGGGTTAAAAGGAATACAAGTTTTAATAATATTTTTGAAGCAATGGTCTTTGTTGCAGCATACCTATATTTTGGGTCCGTATACTTTCAATATGTTCTCTGGCATTTGTTGTCAGATCTACCAGATTTCTTTTGCTCTCACAATGGTTACTGCTTCAATGACTCCATTGAAATCTAAAACATAACTCACAAGTTTCGTCACGTTTATTTGCAACCTGCTATATGAATCCTTCTTGCCATTTATTCTTATTAAGGTCTGCATATAATATTATAAATCACTTTATCTCAACAAACATTGTGTTCCTTATTCCTGGTTAGCTTGAATTAGATACAAAAACTTGGGAAAAGTACCATCAAGCTCTCATTATAATTTATCGTGCACATAGTTATTTTGTGTATGCTTATTTATTTATTTTCGTATATTGAAACTAAGTATCAGCTACAAACATTTAAAAAAAAAAGCGTCAAGGATTCTTTAGTTCTATAAATAAGAAGCAACGGGCTAGGAATATTGGAACAAAGAGAGACGGAAGCCACCTTCAGGCCTTGTCTGGCAAGCCAATCGGTCACTTGATTTCCTTCGCGAAAGATATTGGTTACTCAGACTGATGGAAAGAACTAAATCATTCCTATGATACCCATTAGGAGCACATGATTGCCAATGCTCTTTCTAGCCCAGTCAATAACACATAACTAATCACCATCGATCCACAAGTTGGTTCCTGGGTAGAGCCGCACCACCATCTGCAAACCTTCCCACGGAGCTCGGACCTCCATCAATCACCGAGTGTGTGTTGAATGGACTGCACTTGATTACAATATCACTCCCCCTTGGTTCCGCATAATGATGCTCGCACCGACCTCGCCACTCCTTTGGCTCACAGCATCGTTAAAGTTGAGCTTGATCTCCTCTGGCATATATGCTTCCCATTTGATAGCAATCATTATCTTGTTCGATCGCTGCACACACAAGCGCTCATTAGCTTCGCTAAATTCTTTGATCGGACTCAAAATAATAGTATTAAGTTTGAAAGCATTAGTTTTTCTTCCCTCAAAATTGTTCCTAGATCCCATAGGCTCCAGGTCGCTTGAATAAGGAGTGTTCCCATTTCATCGCTACATGTTGCCTCACGCCTAGCATAGAAGAGTTCTCAGCTCCATTCATCGACACCTCACAACAGACCTGCAGACCCAACCCTACTGCCCAAAGTGGCCCAAACATTAGTTGACATAGGACAGTTGAATAATTTATAGTTTGTTGTTTCAGCCTCTATGGCACCCTAGAGTATAGCGGCAATATATCAAGAACCTTCCTAATCAACAAGTCTTAATTTGGGATCCTACAATGCAATATTTTTTAAATGAAAGCTTTGGGTCTCGGAGGAAACCCACAGTTCCACAAAAGTTTCCATGTGGATCATTTTGGCTCAGAATTTGTATCGTCATTGCCATCCCCAGTGGGCTTAGAGTAAGACTCATCATTACCCAAGAGTAAGCCGAATTGTCGTCTTAGCGGAAAACTTGTTTTGTTTGAGGTCAACACGATCACATTCCCGTTGAGTTGGCCATGTCCAAAATCTGAGCAATCTAGGTCGTAGTAATAGGTCTAACGACCTGCAGGAGCATATCTAAATTCCTGGTCGTGCTGATCTAACAGGTCACCGACAAAACTGACTGACATCTCAAGGGAGAAAGGAACTAGGGAAAGCCTCAAAGGGGGAGTATTAATCCACAGATCCAACATGTTTAGGGTCGACTGAGGATGCAATGATGCACACAAATATTAAGATGGTTCCTCACAATGGGCACCCCATGCAGAATAACCTTCCAAGCCTACAAACAATCCTTAGGAGGAATCTACTCCCAAAGATTGTTATTAACCTCATATTTCATCCTACGATACTGCCTCCAAAGACCCATGGAACTCGAGGCAATTTTAAATTATTTTTCCCCATAAGAACTTGTCTCATAGGATCGAAATGACGAATACCCAACCCACAACAAGAGGCCTGCACACCTACTTTCAGCTGACTTGGTTAAGGCCCTTGCTCGTGTCATTGGTCCAAAGGATCACATACCTTTCTCGATGGCATTTGTAGTCTGTTGGGGTATCCAGGTATTTGATAAAGCAAAGACCGGCAAGGACCAGTCAACAGACTTAAGCAAAGTAGCAAGCTCACTTTACCTGGGAAAGAAAGGGATTTGGATCTCCAACCTGTAGGTCTGTTCATAACTTTCGCTAGGAGTACCTCCTCTTGGAGGTACTTGGAATGCATTTTCGCCAAATCTTGATATCGAGATAACAAAACGACTCTGAAATCTCCTTGAATCCTAAGATCCTGCTGATTAGCCGTTTATGACTATGGTGGACTTGCCTCCCAAAGACAATAAAGAACTTCTCGTTAACTTTTTGTCCCGAGACGTTACAATATGTTTGCATGGCCTCCTCTAGGGTTTCACATCCACGTATGCTAGCCTTAACAAAGAGGAGGCATTCATATGCAAATGCTAGGATGGGCAACCCTGCAACATCAGGCCTAGGTTTAATGCCGGACAATATGATAAAGTAAATCAAGGATCCGACGGTTAAGGAACTCATTACATATCAGGAACAAGTAGGGAGCTAGCATGTCACCTTGGTGCAGGCCATGGGTTCCCCTAAACCACCGAGTAGGGCATCCATTAAGGAAGACCAAAAAAATAGGATTAATAATGCACCTCATACCCCATTGAATCCACCGATTACAAAAACCAAAATGATGCAGCACATTAGCAATGAAATTCCAAGACATCCGATCATAAACATGTTCCATGTTGATCTTTATCACCATGGAGTAATTATTCAAGGGATCACGCTCCATAGAGTAAAACTCTTCTTGGGCAAGAAGGATATTGTCTGAAATGTTTCCACCTTAGACAAAGGCATTATGCTCCTGGGAGATAAGATTGGGAAGGAGGTGCGTTAACCTATTGACAAAAATTTTGGAAACTACTTTGTAAGTGGTTTACAAAGGCTGATCGGGTGAAAATGCTTCGGTTTACGTGAGTCCTTTATTCTTGGGAATAAGGGTGAGGAAAGTGTCTTTCCAGGTAGAAGTCATGGCAAGGGCAGTGTGATACACACCAGGACCGAAGGGCCTCGTCATCTTCCACCGAAAGGCCTATATCTAAACCCTAGGTCAACGAGCCCATTGGCAATGATATAATTCCCTAAATCACAGATATTTGAATTAAGGGAGAAGGGTGGGCCCCTCTTTAATGTCCTCCTACAGTGACCAGCCATAAAAATTGGGGTGCCCAAAGGACAAGCCATGAATAGGGCTTGCGAAATCAACCCTCTCCCTTGCAGAATCCTTGGCATAAACAAAAGCCGGAATCCAATTTCTCCCTTTCAAATCCTAAATCATAGCAAAAGTAGCTTAGGAAGCAACGAGAATAAAATAGATGTTACCCACATAATTATGGCCCAAAACAATGATATCTCTTAAGCGCTCGATCGACGACACAATGAACACCCCAGCCACCTAGGCACTTTGCTAACCTGGCTGCTTTACATTTGTCAATGTGCATTTTGAGCAAAACAATAGAGTTTGAGTGGCCCTCCTTGATCAACCTGGCACAATGTTTGATCACCGGCGCATTGCGCCCCTATAATTTCAAACAACAATATTTATGGAAAAACTAATAAAAGAAAAAGAAAAATTCATAAGAGACAAGGACACGAGATAGACTTGATGTCACCCGGGACTTCCTAGAGATACATTTGTATTTAATGCCCTTTGCGCCTTTTCGTGCGAGATGGCCTGTTAGGCTACTGGGACTGAAGGAGCACTTGTTAAGGTACTTGGTAAGATCGACGTTAGACAAAGTTGACCGATGGTAGTCTTGTCATGTTCACCACCCCGTCCTTATCCAGAGGCAAAACCTCCCCTCATTGCTCTGAACCCTGCAAATTCATACTCTGAATGCAAGGATCTATCCCCGTGTCCCATGAACCCACCACAACAACAATAAGAGTATCCATCGTGCCATCATTTCCTCCATCTGGGTTATCAAACCCTAGAGGTTGAGTATCTCTTATATTAAACCCACCAGTAGGCTGAACCGCATGTCCTGTACAGATAGATTTCAACGTGTGACATGGTAGTTGCCCAAATCTGCAGGCGCCGCTTTAGGTTGCACCACTAGGCCACTAAATCGCACTAGATGGCGTCAATTATCAGGGATATTAGGAGCTTGCCTCAACTGCGATGTACAATATATAAAGTAATTATCAGAAATAAAGTACAATAGATCCTTTTTTATATCTTCCATTCAACCGTGATGTACAACATATTAAGTACGATGTGATATGGGATCCCAAGATTAGTAAGAAAGAATTGGAAGTTACAACATGGGTGACATGCACACATGGTTATATACATTACACACATGGTAGGTGATAGAAGCTATGTCATCAGTGACATAATAGATATTTAATGGCTTCCATACATGGTGAGCATATTAGGGTCAGTAAAATCTCCCATCAGCTATATTCCACAAAGGTAACTGATACACTAAATTATTCTTTCTTCTTTGTAATAGTTGTGATTGACTCGGGAGCTTCAGAGCATATGAGTGAGTTCTTAGTATGTACATCTCTTCAGCTTGCCCACTACTAAATTTGGTGGTCTGTAGCACTACCTAATGGTTTATCAACTTTTATCTCTGGTTATGGATCTGTTCTGGTTGTGGATCTTTTCAAATCTCTTCCTCCTTAGTCCTTACCTCTACGTTTAGATTTCCTTTGAATTTATTATTTGTCAGCATGCAACTTACCAAGTCTCTTCTATGCTATTTACTTTTCCCCTTTTGTGCTTTAAGGATCTCATAACACCGGACGGTTATTCAGATATTTGTGTCCTTGAGAGTGTAGTGCCTCTCTAGTCTAGCATCTAGTCTTAGTTGGGCCACCACTTTCTCCATAATATAATAGTCTTAGTTCTTTCTTTGTAATCTCTGTCCAAATCAAAGGTGCATTTTGTGAATTAGGCATGCATCAAGTCCTTATTCAGTCCTAGGAGTGGTGTAAGAAAGTTTGTCCCTTCTTTCTCATATTCATGTTGGCATTTTGTTGTAGTGATCGTATTTTTATCTTGCATGTTTTAAATATTTTTAATTTTTATGTTGACTGTTGTAGACTGACATGGCTGTTTTATAGATGAGAAACTTGATGTATTGTCCACTAAATGCATCTGTAAAGTCCAGATACATTTTGGGAAAAATTTTGCGGAATTTTGCACTTTGAATGGTGTTGTCTATCAAGCTTCTTATGTATATATGTTACAATAAAATTGTGATATTTCTTGGGACATGCTATGATGATTGCTTGCTGTTTGCTATATGATGATTCCCCTATTGAGTCCTGAAAGATAAGCCTTCTCTTCTTGATGCCGGCCCCTTTGTTATTGATTATTGTGTACTTGGTTGTACATGATTTGTCATGATCTTGTCTAACTAGTGATCTTACAAGATGCGACTTGGTGTGTATTTTTGTGTACTTTCACTCCAAAAAGGTTACAAAAATGACTATCCACTCTGAAATGGATAGTATCTCTGCAGATATGCCTCCTCGGAGGGTAAGCCTTGTTTCTCTGATTAAGTTTAAGTGTCCTTATTCCTCTGATGATGTTTAAGTGTTTAGACGATAGTCTTTTTTTGACCAATCACTCTAGGCCCTCTGTAGATTTCTTAAACTTGCTTCTGCTTCCATGATCCCATTTTCCAGTAGTGAATCTGAGAAACCTAAGAAACAAACTCCCAAGGTTGTATGTTTGAATGAGATGTGTGCAACCATCAAGAACTTGATCTGTTAAACCATCTCCATCTTCTTTGTTGGATTCAATTGATACAATCCCAAGTGGCTAAGACTGAAAACGAATTGTTGTTTGCAAAGGGAAACAACAATGTACTCAATATTCTATTTCGCGAAAATTTTTCTTTGCTATTCTCCTCTACCTATCACATGTTTGCTCAACTCTTTCTTGCATATCTCTGTCGAAAACTCGTAACAAGCCATACTGAATCTTAAGTGCAGAAAGGTAATGGAGGAGGAAATCACTGCTCTCCAACAATAAAAAATGTACTTACTGAACTTTCTTCTAGAAAATGTATACCTGCTTGATGTTGGTTTTTTACTATAAGAAATCGTCTTCATGACTGTATTACAAGGTCAAGGTTAAGAAAAGTGTGCGTTGTTGGCTACAGTGAGCTTTCCTTGTAGCAAGCTGCATTTTTCTTTGTTATATTATCTACAGACCTAATCTCAGTTGGTCTTTCTTTCAGTTGGATTTGAAAGTTTCTTAATCAGAGATCTTCAAGTGGTAAGTGGACATGGAGCAATGGTTGTTCAAGGGAAGTACGGAATGTTGTGTCTCATGGTCGTTTAAAGAAGTCATATATGGGCTAGAATAGTCACTTAGAAATGATTTAACTTATTTCACTGATATAAAAAAACTTCATCTTCTGTATAAGCCGTGTTGACTAACCTATATAGAAAAAAAACCTTGCAAGGTTTTTATCTACCATTGTTTCCAGCTCCACCAGGTTTCATATCTGACTAGAATGATTTTTGACATAAGCAATGCTAATTCAGAAATGTAGTTCTAGCATGGAGATAAAAAGTGAGGCCCTTCTTTTTTCTAGTTCCTAATTGACCTGTGAAGTTCCCGGTACAAGAGAGGAGAGAAAAATAAAAAATTTCAATCATCAAGTAACATTCATCTCACTTATTGGAATGTATTATGTTATTCGGATTGAGGCCTTCTAGTAGGGATGGGACTTGGGCGAGTTGGGCGGGTTGAAGGGTCTGCCCATGCCCAGCCCGACTTGCACAAACCTTAACCCGTTTTGCCCATGGAACCCGAGAAACCTGTGGAAGCCCAACCCGTGCTTGCCCATTCTAGTTCCTCGGGTTGCCCAATTTGCAAAATAATGGGCGGGTTGGACGGGTTGAGCGGGTTGTTCAATTAGAAATGCTTGTGCACATAAATAGATCGAAAAAAAACCCAACAGATTTTTGAATTGGATAAAAAAAATCTTTGAATTGCATAATGAAAACATAAAGTCCAACCAATGTTGTCAGAACCGGACCGGAGGACGAACCGGTTTGTGTACCGGTCCGGTTCACCGGCCCAACAAGCACAGTCAAACCTAGAGAAAGATAGAGAGAGAGCATTTGTGCATCAAAAAAAAAAAAAAAACGGTTCGTTTATACCTAAAACCGCTCGGTCCGGTCCGGTTTATACCTAAAACCGCCCGGCCCGACGGTTCAATACCGGTACTATGTCACAGTAGCATAAAACAATAGCATTTAGGTGCAAAAGAGCAACAGTCCTACCATATTTGATGCAGTACTTCGCTATAGTAGCATAAAAGAGGAACATTTAGGTGTAAAAGAGTAATACTTGCTACAATAGCAGAAAAGAGTGATGTCTAGGTGCAAGAGTAAGAATTGTTTTAGTACTTAATTTACTACAATAGCTTATAAGAGTATCATTTATGTGTAAAATAGGGACAATTGCTACACTACTTGATACAGTAGCTGAAAAGAGAACATTTTATGTGCAAAAGAGTGGCAATTGCTACAATACTTTTACTGGTGTTTTGCTACGGTACTTTTACTGGTGTTTTGAATCTCGTGGTTTCACAATGTGAAACCGCTTGCTCTTGAGAAAGGCAGTTTTGTCATTTTTAAGTGGGTAATTGCAGCTGGGTCCTGCACGAAAACGCATCTCTTTTCCAGAGGGACCTGATGTAAAATGAAATAGATCATGTCCTTAGTGCAAACCCGAACTGTTTATAGGGGAAGTTCCCCTAAAATGTATCCTGGTTAAGATCCGTTCACTTGATTTATGACTATTCCTCCATTATGCATCCAAATGATTTTGGTGATCATCTATTAATGTACTAATGTTACTATATAGTGATTTTCTTTTCAAAACTGCCTCTATGCAAATCCAGATGCTTGCAAAGATGGAACCATTACAGACAGGTTTCCTCACTAGCTCTTTCATGATCACTCTAAAAGTAACATTTTACCGACCAGACCTGTCACAGATTATTGTGCATGTGATTTTTAATACACCTTCAATTTCCATGCTTGAATATTGTTTTCCTCAAACTTTAAACTACTTTTTATATTATTTTAATATTAACAAAGGTTTCTATTCCAGGATTTAGCTCTTCTTCTGCTCACCTCTGGAAGAGATCCGGGTATTATACCTCGTAATGCACATCCTCCAGAACCGGAAGGCTATGATGGGAATATCGAAAGTGGGGGTGGCCAGACTCCTCCGTTACGTTTACCTCGAACAAAGGACATCGTTGTCAATGGGATCACTGTGAAGATCAAGTACTGCGACACCTGCATGCTCTATCGACCTCCTCGCTGTTCGCACTGCTCAATCTGCAACAACTGTGTCGAACGTTTTGACCATCACTGTCCATGGGTCGGGCAATGCATTGGACTCGTAAGTCGTGTACATTGTAATAACTTGAAGCTTGTTTTGCTATCTCATGCAAGTATGATAAATGCATGAGAGCTTTAGCACTGAAAATTGGAATATATTTTAAGTTTGAAAACTATGAGAAATATAACTAAAAACTACCAGTAATGAACCAAGTCGTAGTAGTGGGGTTAGGATTCTAGAGACAGATGGCAGGAATTGATATTTTTGGGCCAATATCCTCACAGAAATAATATAGTATCTTGTTCCATTCTTCATTGTTATGGATTTGTTTTGACACTTGGACTCCTGGACACTTTTAAGACACTTGGTAGTTCAAATCAGTCGACTATGATAACATCAGCATTCCATGCCTATATTTACTATGTTACGTAATGGTTTTGAGTTTGAGATTGCGTCAAGGTCTTAAATTTAGCAAACTACTAGGTACCAACCCCGTGCCATGCACAGGATGGATATAATGTAGCTCACGGGCTGAGGCTATGGGTACAATGCCGTTCACGGGATGAGGTTTCAAGAGGTGGCTTCACAACCATCCGATGACATAAATCGCACTTGACCAGGAGTGCTCGTGTTTCTGGTTCTTTTGTTTTTGTTTATGTTTTTTTCATTCCAGAAGAGGGATCCATGTGACACTATATGGTTCAAAACATGGCACCACCCAGTTGATATGTTTCCATATTAGATGGAGTCCGTTTGAACCCATGTGCTGGGTGGTGGTTACTGATTATTTTTTCCTTAGTTTCCGAGAAAGATGGGGAGTTTCTCTCTCACCCCAATCCCTTTTATTATTTTACATGGAATATTTTTTCCGGTATGTGCTAGCTGTTGATTAGCTCATACTCTTGATTGCAGCGGAATTACAGATTCTTTTTTATGTTCGTCTTCTCCACTACCCTGCTCTGCATGTATGTCTTCGCATTCTGCTGGGTGTACATTGAAAGAATCATGGATGCTGAAAATTCCACTATCTGGAGGGCGATGACCAAGACTCCGGCCTCTATTGTTCTGATAGTATACACTTTTGTGTCGGTGTGGTTCGTTGGTGGTCTCTCCGTGTTCCACTTATATCTCATCAGTACTAACCAGGTAATCTAATTTGCTTGCCAAGAATGTGATTTAGAAAATTGTATTGCTCACCAATGTCTAGATTGTTATGGCAGACAACGTATGAGAACTTCAGATACCGCTACGATCTGCGAGCCAACCCGTACAACCGAGGAGTGGTGGAAAACTTCAAGGAGATCTTCTTCACAAGTATCTCCCCATCTAAAAACAACTTCCGGGCAAGGGTGCCACGAGAGCAGGGGTTACCGGCACGTGGGGCCGGTGGAGGTTTCATCAGTCCCAACATGGGTAAGGCCGTGGATATTGAAGAGGGTCGGAAGCCCGTGGCATGGGGCGATGTGGGGGCCGGAGCGGGCGATCTTGAAACTGGGCAGGGTAATGAGATGCTGGAGGAAAAGGATGTTGGGGTCAGCGATGTATCCCCGGATTTAGAACGGGTCCTCCCGTTGGAGGGCTCGGAAGGGCAGACTGCATCCCATCCGAGGCGATCCAGCTGGGGAAGGAAAAGTGGAAGCTGGGAGATATCGCCGGATGTAATGGCTTTGGCGGCTGGAGTGGGCGAATCGAATCGGGTAGGTGATGGTAGCGGCCGTGCTGGTATGAATGCCAGGAATCAATAGGGACTCCCGGAGGTCTTACGGTTTAGAAGCTGGAATTCGTAGTGTGAAGCTGTGTGCAGTATGAATTGCTTCTTTGTTTTCCTGTGTGCAATTGACTGGCTTCAACCATTTGTATTTCTTGAAGGTTTTTAGTGTGCCACTATGATTTTTTTTTTTTTTTCATTTTTCCCTTGGCTGGAATTTGTGTTTTGAGAGCATTGATTGATTATCAGGAAATGACACTTGATTTGGACAATTGTGTATATATATTGGGCTGCTGTTTCTGAAGAAAATGTACTGATTGGTCTGTACTTGAACTAATCCAAAACTGGAATGTGATGATGATGATGTTGACTGACAACGGCGACGACATTGATGATGATATCCCATGCTGAATAAAGCCCTCGTAGCACAAGATTTATGGGGTTTATGTTACAGCCGAGTGCTTCAAAATGTAACATATTATATACAACATGGCACGTCTGTTTTGTACTGACTAGATAAAACGAAAGCTGACTAGGACAAACTGATTGGACAAAAATAAACCGAATAGATCTAACCATGCGTTCAAAAATCAATGCACAATCTCTATTTCCCCGTCAACCAACT
The DNA here is from genome assembly GCA_947650365.1 of Chamaelirium japonicum. NCBI lineage: Eukaryota > Viridiplantae > Streptophyta > Magnoliopsida > Liliales > Melanthiaceae > Chamaelirium > Chamaelirium japonicum. The sequence continues at coordinate 56,805,856 of OX393559.1, forward strand.
CCCTCCCCTTGGTTTCAAATCCTGACGCATTTAAACTACACTAAATCTCTAAAATCCCTACCCATTTAAACTACACTAAACCTAACCGTTCATCCCGTGATCGTTGTTCGCATCAAAAACTATAAATCCACCTGCTGAAATTTCGGCCGTTCCGACTCCCAAACCATCGGGTCGATCGTTCCGACTCCCAAACCATCGGGTCGATCTCGAGGAATCCATTCGAATAGAGATAGTTGTGACTGATTGATTCTAGGGGGAGGGGGAGTTGGTCGTGCCAAAGACGCCCGCTTCGTGCCAATCAGCACGGGCGAGGAAATGGGTGTTCCTATGAATGCCGGTGTTGTCGTCGAAAGTGTTTTGCTACCGAAAGCGTTCAGGTGTGTTGCAGCTGAAACTGGCCCGCTGCAGTACTGACAGATGTGTTGCCGCCGAAGACGGCCAGTTGTTGTGCCGACAGGCACGGGCATGCACTAGTCCGTCTACATGCAGAGTGTACGTGTTTTCAATATAGTGGGTGCGATAGGGCCACTAAGGAGATGCTCCCATAACGAGCTTAGCTTTGATACAATGTGGCAACACTTGAGTGCTTCGAAGGGCCAACCCCGGCCCTTGAAAGGAGAGGAACACAGCGGGTATAATAAGAGAGGTCATCTTGCCCCGTTACTGATGTGGGACTAACCGTTCAACATTTTCATTGAATACAGTTATTGGTTTTGTAGCTGTCTTATGATGATTATGCTTTGAATTAAGCTTACAATTTAATTGGATAAACAGATGTCAATGCCCATTACATAGGATCACACCTACTTTTAGATCTGATATTTTTGCCGGTTTGATCCCGTCTTTAATGAAAAAAACAGATGTCAATGCCCATTACGATCAGTTGTTAGCGTCATACGAGTGCTATGCACGGGATGAAAAATAAAAAATAATTGTTTTATTGATATATATATATATATATATATATATATATATATATATATATATATATATATATATATATATATATATGCTGAAAATGAAATTAAAATAATTAGTTGTATTTGTAATTGGCTAATTACAACATAACTTGAACAAATTGATCATGATTAAGCCAAATAGAAATTTTTGAATACCTAGGACATTATGGTATATATGAGAATCGTAATTCAATTATATGATGAGTATGAAGGTTATTATGAGAATAGCGATCTGATTATATCACTAGGTTATAAATATTGGACAGAAACGTTTTTGTAGTGTTGAAACCTTAACCCTACTTCTACAACCTAAATAGTGAACCCTAAATCTAATCCTAACCCTAACCTTAATTCTATATCTTAAATAGTAATCCTAAGCCTAAACCCAACCATAACCGTGCTTCTATACCACTAATAGTGAACTCTAACTCTAATTATATACTCCTAACAATGAAACCTAATCCTAAACCTAACACAAATCACTGTCGCAGTTCGAAAAATATTGTAGCAGTATGAAATCATTGTAGTAGTACGAAATCATTGTAGCAACAATGACAATAGTAAGTGCAGTGATTTATGTGGAAGAGTATCTCATGGGCAAATTTGGTATTTTTTTAAAAAAAAGGTGTTACCAAATGATCCCTTAATCTACAACTATTATGCACGGATTGTCTCTTCATTTGAAATCATTTTGTCGACTGCATGTAAATCGAAACTTAATGTAACTCAACACTGTTATAGTGGGCCTATAGCTAATAACCCTTTTTCTTGGAGGGTGTGGCTCGGATTGATGCCTCCGGGAGTGAAGCCCGACTCACTCAGAATTTCCCACCGTAGTCCTAGGTAAATCGAGGGGGCGACGGCGGGGGCGGGGGCGGGGGCGGGGGCGGAGGAGTCGAACACGCAACCTCCACACCTAAGCATCACTTGCTTGCCCACTCGTCTATACCCTTGTATGTGATTTACCTATTTGGTTTTAAGCATGATTCAACAATTGTCCACTTTCTGGTGAAGGGCCCTACTTGATGAAATATCTATGCATCGCAAACGATTGCCACCACGTGTTTAAACCAATAAGATATTGATGATTGTGTAGTTAATTAAGGGTAAATTACACTTTGCCCCCTGAAGCTTAGCTCAAAAACACTTAACCCCTTTAGAGTTTAAAAAACTACATTTTACCCCTTAAATTCAGTTTTGATCTGATAAAAATTATCAAATGAGGAAATTAAGTAGTTGACAAAAGGGATATTGTGCTGACATTTCAAACTTTAAGAAGCGATTAGGAATTTAGAGTTAAATTTCAGGGGTAAAGTGTAATTTATCCTATAATTAATTAGCATCAAGAATGCACACACACACACGTAAGTAACATATATTTATATATAGCAAACTTGTCTCGAATTAAGGCTGATCCTACGTTTCCGTGTCCCCGCGTAATTAATGGACCAATCTGGACCTCTGCCAGCTGATTTCATGTTTCAGACCTCCACCCCCTTGAGAACATGGAGAACAGCTTTGAAGATATTTGTCTCATGCTTGAATTCCTCTCTCTCTCTCTCTCTCTCTCTCTCTCTCTCTCTCTCTCTCTCTCTCTCTCTCTCTCTCTCTCTCTCTCTCTCTCTCTCTCTCTTATTTTGCATGAAACCTAGTACATAGTATATAGTGACCTATTTGTAAATATATAAACCTTTAGTTGTTAACCTAATTTACAAAAATTTATTTTTTAACAAAAGTAAAAAAAATCCAATTATCGCCTTATCTGTTAAGATAAACTATTTGGACATGGAATAAAGATGTTTTTCTATTTTCTAGAAATAAAGTATTTGAGCTTAATAAGAAAATTATTTAGACCAAGGGGCTCTTGGCTATTTCCTCTCTCCCATGTTGGAGAGGTTTCATGTTTGACTCTCAGTATGGACATCGTGGAGCGAACATTCCCTAAAAGTAGTTTGTGCTTTGTTTACGCGTGTGAATCCTGGTCGTTGATGTCATGTTTAGAGAATTATGGAATTAAATAAATAGCAGCTATTGCCTCCCTCTCGTTTCGATCTCTAGAGCTCTTTGAGCCATTGCTTAGCACCCTATCCTCTGACCACCTGGCCGATCTAGCAAAAAAATAAAAATTATGTAGGCATAGATTTGCAAATAGTGAATAAAGGATTTGTTTTTTACTTCTGTGGGGATGGTCGAGATGCTCAATGATGCATCTGGACCGTTCACGAAAGAACAGAGAGCTGTATGTTCTATACTTTATGCAAAGGCACGACCTTGCATCTTAGGCATACCTTTTTTACATGCAATCAGACTGCTCCCTTTCTCCTTGCACATTAGGAAACAGTTCAATTGCGTCATTGTGCACCTGGAGCTAGCGTCCCCATGAGTGCAAAAAGATTAATTTGCATGGACAAAGGTCAGATTATGCAGTCAAGATATGAAAAATATGTGGCTATACCTTAACATAAAACCCAAAAAAGGAAAAAGACGAGCATCCGCTCTAATTCTGGTGTAAGCATGAGTGGGGTCTTGATTTAATTTCTAGGGTAGTTGGACTTCACCTCCTCTTTATTAAACACGAACGATAGCTAGGCTTTTAATACCACAATTTGGAATCTTGGTATCTCTAATTCGGATAGAAGTATCCATTTCTAGAAAACAATGGAAATCATGATAACGATACACCCACATTTCTATATGAAAAGATTTCCAAACTACTCGTTGCACCGCGTCCACGGAAAACGACAGAGGAAAGGAGGAGATGATAGGAAAAAATTACCCAATAAAAAAAAAGAGGGAAGGTTCCAAATACCGTCATCGGGTTTCATAGTAAATATTTAATTCTCCCAACAAGAAAAAGGGCGAAGCAATAAGCGTGCGATTGAACTCCACAACTAGAAATCAACTACATGTTGCAACTAACTAAAGATCGATCGTTTCTACTCGGCCCTTTCGTTGCTTCGGTAATTCTTATTCTCTTTTCGACCAAGTGCATGCGTCTGATTTTATCTCGAGATCTTCTAAAGGTCATGCCAAATCTTCGTTGGAAATCGACCTTTTTGTAATATTACAAAGATACCTTCTAAGTATTTTTTCCTTTCTCCATTATGGTGTATGTAGAGAGATTATGGGAGAATGAATTCCAACCCAATGCCGAAAATCGGGAGGCGCAAACCCTAAAGAATGAACTGGGTATACAGCTCTCAAGGGACCCATGCACACCATAAGAAATGGAGAGAGAGAGAGAGAGAGAGAGAGAGAGAGAGAGAGAGAGAGAGAGAGAGAGAGAGAGAGAGAGAGAGAGAGAGAGAGAGTCTTTTGCTTTTGTCGTACTCTTTGTCTTTATAACGGCTTGGTAGGGCTTCAAATACAAGAAAGCCTCCCATCCGTGCATGCTAACGGGATAAGAAAGCATTTAACCAATTAAGGGCCAGTTGTGAGTTGTCCAACCTCAACATAAAGAAATAGTACCAACAAGGCTTTTGGCCAGGTGGTCCTTCCTCTCTCTCATGTTGGAGAGGTTCTTTGTTCGATGCTAGGTATGACCACCCTGGAGCGAATCTTTCATCAAGGCTGCCCCTGTGCCTTGTTTGTGCATGCAAATTCTGACCGTTGTTGCCATGTTTATGAGATTATGAAATTAATAAATAGCAGCTACTCCCTGCTCCATTTTGATCTTTGGACCTCTTTGAGCCCTTGCTCTAGCGCCCTATCTTCTAACCGTTTGGGTGGTCCAACAAAAAAAAACACATAAAGAATTTATAGGATTAAGAGAAAATAAAGCATTTGATCTACTTTGTTTTTGATATATATATATATATATATATATATATATATATATATATATATATATATATATATATATATATATATGTCAGGATCGAATGACCCATCAAAATTTTGATCCATTAATAACCCAGCACCCTTTGAGGCACCTAGAGGTTTTAGAATGGGCTGATTTTTTTTAGACATGTTGTCTATGATATGTTGATCATCCTCACAAAACATTAACCCATTCTAAAACCTCTAGGTGCATCAAAGGGTGCTCTTCAAATCAACGGTTAAAATTGACAGTAAAAAACCGTTGATTTGAAGTGCGCATTTGATGTACCTAAAGGTTTTAGAATGGGCTGATTTTTTGTGAGAATGATCAACATACCATAGACAACATCCCTATAAAAAATCAGCCCATTCTATAACCTCTAAGTGCCTCAAAGGGTGCTGGGTTATTAATGGGTCAAAATTTGCTGGGTCATCCAATCCTGACCCATATATATATATATATATATATATATATATATATATACTTGCAATCCCTGGGCACGCCACTGCTTGAGCACAACCAATTCATCGCCACTGCTTGAGCACAATCAATGTATATGACTTGCAACAATATCTGTTTTAGTACTTTTGCGTATAACTCTCCAGAGACCAATTTTAACGCAAATACCCAATTATCCAATATTTTCATGTGTTGGAGGATTAGTCCCACCTCGGCAAAGTAGAGTTTGAAAACGATCCTTATATATATGATGGGACCTCATCGATCTCAATACTTGAGGTTAGAGATAAAAAAATCTCACATGGTATCAGAGTCTAATCGTATCACTCACCCTACATGGTGTGGACGATCCCCACACATCAATCATTCACGTGACAAGGATCACAAAAAGATTAACTTGCACGTGAGGGAAGATGTTGAAGGATTAGTCCCACCTCGATAAAATTGATGGCGGAAACGATCCTCATATATATGATGGAACCTAATTAATGTCAATACCTAGGTTTTGAGATAGAGAAAATCTCACATCATGCAAGTCCCTGGGCATAGTTTTATTTACTTACATATGTACAGATAGCCAAGTATTGCTACACACCCATCTAGTCTATTAGGTACTACTTTTATATCATCCCTCACGCGTGTTGTATCATGGGATTCTTGCATGGTTGATTGGTAGGTGAACTCAAGGGTTTATATATAAAATAGTCAATAAGTCGGGGAGTCGAATGTTAAAATGGTATGTGTTAGAGAGAGAGAGAGAGAGAGAGAGAGAGAGAGAGAGAGAGAGAGGTTAGGAGAGAGAGAGAGAGAGGTGTTAGGGTTTTGAGTATGAAAGTGGGAGAAGAGTGATGACGTGGAGGAGAAACGGCTCAAAAGGGCAATGTGGGGTGCTCACGTGAAAAGAGCCCACGCCATCCCTGGCTAGCTAGCTTTCCTCGCACGGAGTAACGTCAAAATATGTCGCTACATGCCAACATGAAACCAAATGTCGTATTATTATTATTTTTTTGTTGGGTCTTATGATCACCAATATTGATTAGTAATCATCAAAAATTTCCCATGTAAACCAAATGAGGGAAATACCCTCCCCCCCAACCTCTCCTATTTAAGGGCCCCCTCTTCAAACCCTCCACCCTCAAGCCCCACGGATTCAAGCATCCTCCACCACCGCCCCCTCTCGGCAGTCCGGCGAGCGCCGCCTCGCTGATCTCCGAGAGAAGGCTAAGGAAAGGAGAGAGAACCTTGCTAGCTACTTCAGTGATCGAGGCGGAGACGACCGGATTATCCATGGACCATCCTTGGGCTTTCGCCGTCGGTGTCATAGGTATGGAGATAGAGCTAGCTAGCTAGCTTCCCCTTTCATGGGATTTTGAGTGTATGGTTACATTGTTCTTGATAAACTTAGTTACATTACATTACTTTATTATTTCAAAAATTCCCTTTTATATCCATATGATCATAATTGATTACTACTAATACCCTTGTACATGATCCATAGGTAACCTAATCTCCTTCATGGTGTATCTTGCCCCACTGTAAGAATTAACACTCCTATTTACCATTTTTTTTTTCCTTTTTTTCCTTATTTTTATTCGGCGGTTATTGTAGTGATCATCGACTACGCACGCCGGCCTTAAATCGATCTTGATTGCAGGCCAACGTTTTATAGAGTGTACCGAAAGAAATCGACAGAAGGGTTCCAGTCGGAGCCCTACGTGGTTGCGCTCTTCAGCGCGACGCTCTGGATCTACTACGCATTCCTCAAGGCCGACCATGCTTACCTCCTCATCACCATTAACTCGATCGGGTGCTTCATCGAGGCGACATACATCATCGTGTTCATATTTTACGCGCCAAAGAGAGCGAAGGTGCGGCATGATCGAATTTCATGTCTAATAGTTTTGGGCTTGGATCAATGCAGATCTTCACTTCTTTTTTTTAAGAGAATCTCTCTCGGAGAAATGAGGGGGGATTCGGCCTTGACCCCTACCAGTTTATTAAATGAAAAAGAAAGTACAGACTATGCCTAAGAGGCACTAACACCCGAGGTGTAACCAATGCAGATCTTCACTTCGAAACTGGTTTTTCTTCTGAACATCGGGACGTTCGGCGTGATCGTTCTCCTCACCTGCCTACTGTCGGAAGGCTCGAACCGGGCTCGGATCGCAGGATGGATCTGCGTGGGCTTCTCCATGTGTGTGTTTGTGGCTCCTCTGAGCGTTATTGTGAGTTGTAAAACAAAAACCCACACTTAATTTCTCTTTCTGTACTTAAGATTAATTACTAGATTGTATTGGACCTTAACATATATACGTAATTTGGCTCAAACATCAGAGACTGGTGATGAAGACAAAGAGTGTGGAGTTCATGCCCTTCTCGCTATCGTGCTCCCTAACATTGAGCGCCATTGTTTGGCTCTTCTATGGTCTACTAACAAAGGACATATACGTGGGGGTACGTACGTATATATATACGTAATTCTCATGAGATTATCCACATAATCCCTCATTAACCACTCCATTAATCTTGTTCTTGTTCTTAACCCATGCATGCTATCGTGTTCCATCAGCTTCCCAACGTGGTTGGGATCGCCTTTGGCTTTATCCAAATGGTGATCTACATTATCTACATGAAAGGGAGCGGGAGCGCAAAGGAGCACGGGATTCTGGATCACATCATCATCATACCGATGGTGGGGGCGGCCCCGGGGTCGGAGGTTCACCCGATCGACCGGACGAGCTCCGGCAGCGGGGACGAGGAGCAGGCGGCGGATGGCGGCGGCGCCAAGGAAAGCGTGGGAGGCCAAGAGGGGAATGAGATGGGCCAACTTGAGGTTTGATAGCACATGCTACTCTCGTGGGTGTTCTATTGTAATAAGGATCGATCATGACATATAGTCCTTAACCCACACATGAGAGAGAGAGAGAGAGAGAGAGAGAGAGAGAGAGAGAGAGAGAGAGAGAGAGAGAGAGAGTCTATAATTTCGATTGCAAGTATATATATTTTACAAAAAAAAAATGCAAGTATATATATACAGCTATGGAGTTCGTGTGGTGGAGAAGTTAGGAACTTCCAATTCTTTTGGAATGAATGAAACTTTTTATTGTGAGCGTAACCAGTTACAAATTTGTACAAGTTCTTGGGTTTTAACTGCTAATAACAGGAAACACATATAATTTGGGATTAGTTTGGGGTTATGTTGACTTTGCCCCCCAAATTTTGCCTTGAATTCGACTTTACCCCCCACATTTTTATTAATTAGACTTTACCCCACTAAACTAACTGTTCCGTCAGCTCACCATCTCAGATGAAGGGGAGCTGAGGGAAAAGAAATAAAGTTTTGGGGGGTGAGCTGACGGAGCAGTTGATTTTGGGGGGTAAAATCTAATTAATGAAATATGGTGGGTAAAGTCTAATTCAAGGCAAAATTTGCACACTTATTTGGGGTAACTTAAAAGTACCCCCTCTGACCTTAATTTTTAGTCTTACTCCCTACAAAACAACTTTTTCGTTGAAAAAGGTCATGTGGATTTATCGTCTTATAAATTAAGCTCTGAGGGGGTACTATTTAATTACCCCATTTATCTGGGGGCATGGTCAAAAAATCCCATATAAGTTTTTTCTGCGTACGTGTCAGTAGATGTGGGTGCCATGTGGAGTTTTATTATTAGTAGATGTATGAGATGAAAATCCGAGTGCCCCTCGTGCATGCAGTCACTCGCGCTCGCATTCCCCGTGAATATATATTATACTAGTAAGAAACCCGGGCAATGCCCAGATGAGCTTGATGTACAGCCATTAGGCAGTGATGAAATCACAACTTTTCGAAGAAGTATGAAATCTAAAGTGAGTGTGATTCACTTGTTAGAGAGAGAGAGAGAGAGAGAGAGAGAGAGAGAGAGATTAACATCAAAGGATAATTAAATGTCATTGAATGAGTGTTTTATTATCTTTATGGTAGGTTTTTAATAGGATTTAAAATTGAGTCGTGTTCACACATGGAAGAATGATTATGGGTTTTTAAAAGACATCCACGTGTCACGATACGGGAGAGAGGCTTCCATTTTAGTATATAGTATAGATATATATATTCCTTTTGGGACACACGCTGTTGGGCCCACGTGGTCGAGAGAGACACACGGTCTAACAGTTTAATTTGTTTGGAAGTAGAGCAACGCTACTTGAACATACTGCGGGACAACTATCTCGGACAACCGGCGGTGGTGTGGGTAGGCCTGTCAAACGGCAAGGCCAGAGCAGGGTTTGGAACAAATAGGGCCCGATCCTTTATTTTAGGAGCTATCCTAGTCCGACTCTAGTCCTTTAGGGTCAGAAAATGATAGACCCTAGCTCGATCCTTCAAGGACTAGGTCTGGACCAGGGCTGATCAAAGACCAGGTTGACATCAATAAGATAAGGATTATCAACATTTTTATTTATTCAGTTAGGCCATTAAGAAAGGGTTAAATTTTTTTTTCACCCTAAACTACTTTTATGCCACTACTTTTAGGCTTTTGGCAGTCATTTAAAACCCCACTTATTTTTTCATGCTTGAGACAAATAATACAACTTAGAAAATATTATAAGTCTTATGAGTATTATATAATATATCTAATACTGATATATCTAAACTTGATAACTCAAGTTCCTATAGGGTCACAGTGAGTACGATCGGCTAATAACTGATTAGTCTCACTTAGCCATAGATTTAAATCCTTAATAAGTATTATATATATTATAATAATTTGTGTATATGGAGGTCGGGCCATAGGTTTTCCTGGCCTCACCCTAATCATGGAGGGCTTATGAAAATTGGGCTCGACCCAGTCTCAGGCCCTTGGCGGGTAGGGCTTTAGAGGGTTTTGGAGGGCCGGGCCAGGCAGGGTACCCTCTCCAAAGGGCCAGATTGACAGGCCTAGGTTTGGGGGCATCGACCAACGGTCTGCGCTACTTGGCACAAATCCCGGTGCACCGAGCACTGACCGTGCGCCACCTCTATGGAGTTTTCCCTCAGTATGTTCAAACAACATTACTCTTCCTTTTTAAACCCTTCCTCAAAGAAGACAGGGTTAGGTAGCTTCTGACCTGTCTATTATTTTTTAAAAAAAATAATAAGTAATGGTTAAAAGTCACCATCACAACTATGAGAAACCTCAACACATAAGGCTAAATAAGATGAGCACCCAAAAAACCTATAGAAAAAGGGGGGTTTATTATCGTTAGCTCCTTGAAAAGGTTTCTGTTTTATGATAAGGATATGTATAGTTCAGCTTAACGTTAAGCCCCTGTAGTTGGGCATTGGCAAACACGAGCTCTTTTCCCAGCGCACATGTAATAACAAAAAATTTTAAATGATAATTTTACCCCTATAGAATTGTTGCGGCCCTCCTTGCATGATGTCAGACCTACCCGATCGGCAATAAGATGGTCATAATCCAAACTCTAGCCATTCGGATCACCCCGCGCGGCCACATGGATACAGCCCCTCCACCGCATGTATGGACTCCATGGCCGGAGCTCATCCCAGACCATGGAGTCCGTTGACGAGGAATCGATGAACCTCGACACGAACGGACAGTCTCTGGTGGTTCTCCTCCACGTTCTCTACGCAGTGATGGCACGGGGAGGCCGACTAGTGTCCGAGCGCAATGCGGGAACGATGCAAAACCCCTCCAAGCTCGGCTCTCTGTGAAAGAATGGGTGGCACCATTCGTAAATTCGAATCCCACTTTGGGTATTTACATGATAAATTTAAATGCCACTTTATCTATAGTTGAACTTTGGCTAACACGAGCTCCTTCTCCTGTGCACATGTAATACCAAAAAATTTTAAATGGTAATTTTACCCCTACAGAACCCTTATGGCCCTTCCTATATGGCATCAGTCCTACCCGGTCAGCAATAAGGTGACCATAATCCAAACCCGAGCCACTCAAACCACTCTGCGCAGCCACAAAGCTACAACCCTTCCACCTCATGCATGGACTCAATGGCCGGAGCTCGTCCCAGACCATGGAATCCGCCAACTTGGAATCGGAGACAGTCTCCGGTGGTTCTCCTCTGTGTTTTCTCTGCATCGATGGCGTGGGAGAGGCTGATTAGTGTTCGAGCATGGCGCGGGAGCAGTGCAAATCCCAACCCCCCCCCCCCCCCCCCCCAGCCTGGTTCTCTATGAAAAAATTGGTGACACCATTCGTAAATTCGAAAGCTACTTTGAGCACTTACATGTTAAATTCAAATGCCACTTTATCTGTAATTGGACTTTGGGTAACACGAGCTCCTTCTCCCGCACACATGTAATACCAAATTTTAAATGATAATTTTACCCCTATAGATAAAGTAACAATCATAGCAAAAGAGTAACAATTGTTAAACAGCAAAAATCCATTAATTTTGGCTAATGCGGGCTCCTTCTGCCACACACATGTAATAACAAAAAAATTTAAATGACAATTTTAGCCCTGCATATAAAGTGTAACAATCTTAGCAAAAAAGTAACAATTGGTAAAAAGTAACAATCCATTAGCAAAGAATAACAATTTGATATAGTAAAATGCCTTAATTATCGATTGATTATAGTGGTATTTCTGCTCATCTGGTCACAATATGATTATCTTTGTGAAAAAAAAATACATTTAACTATGCGAAACGAAGTCGATTCTATTTCGCACATAAAAACTAACAATTAGGTAAAAAAAACATTGGCCTTTTTGATAAAGCTTGTACAGTACTTGGCACGTTTTTATTCAACGATCATGCTACCGGTTATACCAGTAGGTCAACAATTTTTTTTTCTCTAGCTACTCGGTCTGGGTCACATTTAGGCCTGTCAAATGGTAGGGCCAGGGCAGGATTGTGGTCAAATTGCGCCCGATATATCCTTTGGTTTAGGGTACCGGTCCTAGCTAGTCCTTCAGGACCGAAAAATGATGGGTCATAGCCCAACCTTTCAAGGGCTAGAGTTGGGCAAGGGTCAAGCAATGACCAGATTAATGCCATTAAGATAAGGATTATCGATAAGTTTATTTAACCACATAGGTTATTAAGGCAAGGGTTAATTTTTTCCCCTAAACTACTTACGTACCATTGTCTTTTGACTTTTAACTATCAAATTTAAAACTATCCTTCTATATCCGGGTATGAGACCAACTATACAACTTAAAGTATTACAAGTCTTATGAGTGCTGTTATATAATACTTCTAATATTATTATATCCGAGCCGAGAACTTCAATTCTCTCAGGACCACAATGAGTGACCAACTAATGGCTGATTAGTCCCTTAATAAGTAATTATATATATTCATAATAATTTATTTATATGGAGGGCAGGGTTAGGTAGGGTCGGGCCATAGGTTTTCCTAGCTCAGCCCTTATCAATGAGGGCTTATAAAAATTGGGCCTGATCTGACCCTTGAAGTGCAGGGCTTTAGAGGGCTTTGGAGGGCCGAGCCGGGCTAGGTACCATCTCCAAAGGGCCCGATTGATAGGTAGTCACATTTTTGGGATTTGGATCAGGTCACTTGAGGAAATTTAACCTCATCAAAGCCCTTGAAGGGATACGATACATGGTGGCTCAAACAAAAACAGTAGAGAGCAATAACCTCCCCCATCCTTCATCAACTATTGAATAAAGGTACCAAATAACTGCCCCTTTACAGAAACACCACCAGCTTCCTTCATATTAATCAACACACCCTTTTCTTTTTCTTTTTCTTTTTTGGTAGGAAGTACTGGGGGTGCACAGGTTTGGTTTGAACTGGTTCCGGGATGAAACAGGTGTTGTAGCTCGTGTGTCCTGAGCGTGGATTTTCTGTATTAACATTAATGAAGATGACTTTGGTTATTGCTTTAATTAGAATACTACTATGGTATATGTTAATACACATATAATAAAAGGACCCTAGGGAACACAGTAGGCCACTGAGGCGCATGGTGGATCCATGCTTGGGAGACCCAATAGAGCAGTTCTGTGTAGACCTAGAACTAGTTCACAACTTTGGTGATGCCGGTCGCTTCACCAAGAACAAGTTGTTGGCAGGTAGAGGATGTGGTGAAGTCTCCACCACGGGAATGTGGGATTCCCATTCACCTGACTAAGCACGATGATCGTGTTGAACAGGAACCAAGTTGGTGCACAGTTCAGTGATTCAGACATTGGTGCATAAACCGTCTTGCTACAATAGATAATCTATCTTTAACCCTGAGGGACCATGTACACTGGGCCAACCAGTTGAATGGTGCTTTGATGTGCCAACGTGTGCGGACCTTCCATAGTCCAATACCACGGTACGTTGGGTTACCCGGCTAGCGCTTGAGTGACATGTAATCCCTACAGGTTATCCGACGTCCAGTGATGGATGGGTGCGTTTTGATGAGTCAATCTGTCCACACAGTTAACCCAAGCCTGGTGGTTGTCTGTATGACTGACGATGTTCCAGATGATAGGCATAGCACCGGAAGGTGTGTGGTGTTATAGATGACAAGTCATCAAACTCTAGCCAGATGATCGATCGAGATCTGACGGTGCTCCCCACCGCCTGAGTTGTATCATGGCACCAGTAATAGGAGGGACTGAGGATTATCGGAGTATAGTAAAGAACAGGGTTACAAGGGAGTAACATAAGTTTAGGATCACTAGAGTTCAACTCGCGTCACACTCTGGGTGGCTACACGGGTTAATCGGATTAGGGCTGATTAACGAAACTTTCGGTGTGTCACCGGAACAGTTAATCAGGGATCCGGTTGGAGCTAGAGATCCTGAACCCTGAAGGTTCCACCCTGTCGTTGCGTATAGGAATTGTTCCCCGACCTGATTGGATACGTTGGATGTGAAATAGTGCGATGGAGCGCAAGCCCGGAGCCTAAGAACCTAATTCACATGTGTTATATAATACTTCTAATATTAATATATCCGAGCCGAGAACTCCAATTCTCTCAGGACCACAATGAGTGACCAACTAATGGCGTATTAGTCCCTTAATAAGTAATTATATATATTCATAATAATTTATTTATATGGAGGGTAGGGTTAGGTAGGGTCGGGCCATAGGTTTTCCTAGCTCAGCCCTTATCAATGAGGGCTTATAAAAATTGGGCCTGATCTGACCCTTGAAGTGTAGGGCTTTAGAGGGCTTTGGAGGGCCGAGCCGGGCTAGGTATCCTCTCCAAAGGGCCCGATTGATAGGTGGTCACATTTTTGGGATTTGGGTCAGGTCACTTGAGGAAATTTAACCTCATCAAAGCTCTTGAAGGGATACGATACATGGTGGTTCAAACAAAAACAGTAGAGAGCAATAACCTCCCGCATCCTTCATCAACTATTGAATGGAGGTACCAAATAACTGCCCCTTTACAGAAACACCACCAGCTTCCTTCATATTAATCAACACACCCTTTTCTTTTTCTTTTTCTTTTTTGGTAGGAAGTACTGGGGGTGCACAGGTTTGGTTTGAACCGGTTCCGGGATGAAACAGGTGTTGTAGCTCGTGTGTCCTGAGCGTAGATTTTCTATATTAACATTAATGAAGATGACTTTGGTTATTGCTTTAATTAGAATACTACTATGGTATATGTTAATACACATATAATAAAAGGACCCTAGGGAATACAGTAGGCCACTGAGGCGCATGGTGGATCCATGCTTGGGAGACCCAGCAGACCAGTTCTGTGTAGACCTAGAACTAGTTCACAGCTTTGGTGATGCTGGTCGCTTCACCGAGAACAAGCTGTTGGCAGGTAGAGGATGTGGTAAAGTCTCCACCACGGGAACATGTGATTCCCATTCACCTGACCAAGCACGATGATCGTGTTGAACAGGAACCAAGACGGTGCACAGTTCAGTGATTCAGACATTGGTGCATAAACCGTCTTGCTACTATAGATAATTTGTCTTTAACCCTGAGGGACCATGTACACTGGGCCAACCAGTTGAATGGTGCTTTGATGTGCCAACGTGTGCGGACCTTCCATAGTCCAATACCACGGTACATTGGGTTACCCGGCTAGCGCTTGAGTGATATGTAATCCCTACAGGTTATTCGACGTCCAGTGATGGATGGGTGCGTTTTAATGAGTCAATCTGTCCACACAGTTTACCCAGGCCTGGTGGTTGTCAGTATGACTGACGATGTTCCGAATGCTAGGCATAGCACCGGAAGTTGTGTGGTATTATAGATGACAAGTCATCAAACCCTAGTTAGATGATCGATCGAGATCTGACGGTGCTCCCCACCGCCTGAGTCGTATCATGGCACCAGTAATAGGAGGGACTGAGGATTATCTGAGTATAGTAAAGAACAAGGTTACAAGGGAGTAACATAAATTTAGGATCACTAGAGTTCAACTCATTTCACACTCTGGGTGGCTACGTGGGTTAATCGGATTAGGACTGATTAACGAAACTTTCGGTGTATCACCGGAACAGTTAATCAGGGATCCGGTTGGAGCTAGAGATCCTGAACCCTGAAGGTTCCACCCTGTCGTTGCGTATAGGAATTGTTCCCCGACCTGATTGGATACGTTGGATGCAAAGTAGCGCGATGGAGCGCAAGCCCGGAGCCTAAGAACCTAATTCACATGTGTTAGGGATTATAGGGGTATTTTGGTAAATACTGAAATATGGCTCAGAACATATTGAATATGGATCTTAGTATGAGTGAAATAATTCCAAGAGCTCATATGTGCTAACGGAATTCAATTCCGAGTAGTGCACCTCACTTAATCTCTCTTTCAGTTTTTCACTTTTCGTGAATGGTGTTTTCGTCCAGGCTTCACGATAAACACTTGGAAACCCTAAAACCGACCCCCCCTCATCCTAATCTCTTTAGGGCCGGCCTTAGCTTGCGTATGGCATTAGGAGACCGGCCCTATATATAGAATGGAGGGGGAGGGGCCGGCCCAAAGGTGATCCCCCTCTCCTAATACCCGAACCCCTCTCCCTCTCTCCCTCTCTAAGGTTTCGGCCAAGGAAGAAAGAGGAAGAAGAAGGAAGAAGAAGGAGGAAGGAAGGAGAAGGAAGAAGATAGAAAGAAAAGGAGGAGATCTACCGGCATGCCATCGTCTTCACAACGAATTCCTCCGTCGGCTCGTAGTCCTTACACTCAGAGACAGGACTTCGAGGATTCCTCAATTCACAAAGGACAAGGTGCTATCCGATAGCTTCTCTTGCGATTCAAGTGCGGTTCTTCATCCTTTCGTCCTCTCCTGATCATAGATCCATAAGGTATGATGATTCTAAACATCTAACTAGATGCATGCATGTCTTCCGTAGATCGTAGTATGTCTCTAGGGTGTCCGCACATATGCTAAGATCATAGATTTGCATGTAGATTGTTTTGTAAAATTAATTATAATGAAACATACACCGTATGATCTTCGAATCTATTTTTTACTTCTGCTACGACTCTGATAAGCTGATCTAATTCCAACAATTGGCATTAGAGCATGCTTTGGTGTGTGTTTCATGCATGAATTCGTGAAAACATCATTTGAATATATGATGACATATGTTTTCGTCGGGGTTCGACGTAGATCATGCATATGGATTGTGTTATGTATCGTCTTTTTGCATGTGCCGCACTGAATAGTAATAAGTGATTGCATATCTCCGGGGGTCGGACCCCGGATTTAATTTTGCATTGATTATTATTATGCCTGTGGTTTTTAAGGCTCTAGATGGGCGAGGGTGGAGGTTGACCACCCTCGGATCCCTGGCCATGTTTCTAGGATTGTTTCCTTTTCTTTCTTGTGAAATTGTATACGAACGAGCACTTGCTCGGAGCGTGTTAGTTTTTCGGTCATAGGAAAAAGGAGATGATGATACATCTACGGTTCGGGCAAGCGGTACCATAGCGTACAAAGACCCGACGAAAGCGTGCACATTGGTGATGATCGGGATCGTCATCGAAGATCGTGCAGAATGGAAGAACAGGATATCTTGGCTGTGCTATTCAGGTTCAGGAGTCAAACCCTGGACTTGATTCAGTTTGGATGCTATTTCTATTGATTCTCTTTACTTATTGTTTAGAGAACCCCCGATGATAATTTTAATTATCTATCTTGCTTGTGAGTGTGTCTCTAGATCAGCTTAGGGTTAGTACTTAGCTTATGGATTCATCAGTGTCTCTATATGGTTCTAACACGTGCGAATCCGGTGGCTAGCTAAAAGAAAAGGTGGTAACCGCCCTTGTGGTAGTTCGATAGCCAAGTACTATGTACTGAGATAGACACAGTGTTAGATTTGTTTAGAGATAACTATTATCCCCATAAGAAGTATGATAACCCTAGTGGGATGTCATTTCCCCACATGGTCCTAGCGACCAAGTTAGGTTAGTATTCTACTAAGTGATACCAATTTCTAGTTGACGTTTGATGGTAGTGTGAACTCATCACGATTTGGTTATGCCACCATTAGGATGAGGTCCGGCGAAGGTTGTCGGATATCCCTATTTGGCCAGCATCGAAACCTATAATGAGATGAGGTCTACTATGAAATCAGGCATCAAATTGTGAATAAGGCATCATTCTAGTGGGAGTCATTTCCACGTTAACCTTAAGCTAGGCTCCAGATCTTAGGATTATAGGCAAACTAGTGAAGTATCAGGATCCTTGGAATCTATGTAATGTGATCCTTACAAGAAAGGCGAAAGCTGAGTATTCAAGGTAGGGACTATAATATTTTCCAAGGATACTAATGCTTTGCAGAAAGGTTTGTAATCCTAGTAGAAGCGTGGTAGACCAGGGTCTAAGTCTAGGAGATTGTGACCTTTCTAGATATGCATAAAACGTCATAAAAGAAAGGATATGTAAGAGGTTCCCTCCAAAGGGGAGCCCCTGGCCTCCACAATCAATCGGCTAAGGGTCTGGGTGGGAGGTACGCAGTTCGATATTTCCACCGGGTGAGAGCTGTGTTTTCTTCCATGCTGGTTCGCCTAGTGGTTTCCTTCGGGACATGGAGGATACCGGTGGTAGTGGGTGACGATTTTTTCCTGCACCGCGAGAGCCTATGAACCCCCCTAACGACACCACCTAGATTTGTGAGAAGCATCCGAAAGCTTGTGTGAAGCCATCGTTGCTGTGCACGCGGGTCACATAAAGCTGGCCAAAAGGAGACTGGGAGGTCTTTCATTTATCATGGGTAATTCTGATGAAGACTGGGTCATAAAAACCCCGTTGGCAGAAGCGGTTGCATGCTCTCACCGAGATGTTGTCTCCAATTCAAGGCCGATAGTCTCAGTGCTCGAGCCCAGGCAATTTAGATTCCTGGATGTCTCCACTTGAGGTAGTGAAGACATAGCGGCTGGAGTAAACATTATCTATTTTTAAATTCCATAAAATAGATTATGGTAGACCCTAATTTTTGCTTTAAACCATTGTTTATAGAAATCATGACCAAGCTCGACCCCCTTGCCTCCATTCTTAATGATAACAAACTTATGGGACCAAACTTTGCGGACTGAAAGCGTAACCTGATGCTCGTCCTAAGGGTTGGCAAACACACAATTACCCTAAGCACCCCTCAACCGGCCATGCCGGGATCAAGTGCTACTGAGACTCAGTTGAAGGAATCGAAAGACTGGCTAGATGCTGATGAGATGTGCAAGTGCCATATATGTGAATGAGCTTGGTTCCTTCGATGTCATCTTGGATGCAGAGATCCAGACCGATATTTTCCTAGCGTCTCTGTCAGGAATGTTTGAGGGCTTCGTTACCAACTTCAACCTTAACCGGTTGGAGATGTCTAATGCAGAGCTCCTAGCGACGCTCTAGGCGGTAGAGGACAGGATAAAGACAGGAGCCCAATCCATGAACGTAGAGCGGAATTCTTCTCTAAAAGCCAAAGGCAAGTTTCAGAAAAGAAAGTCTAAAAAGCTCGTAAAGATGGGCCAGGTGCAGTCGCAGGTTCCTAAGCAGAATGGTTCGGCGAAGCCCAAAGGAAAATGTTTCCGATGCAGCAAGAAGGGGCACTGGGAGGGTGACTGCCGCGTGGCTCCCAAGAAGGCTAAGACAGATATATCTCAAATCCACATAGTGGAATCCCTTGTAGCATCCAGTTGTTCTCCAGTTTCATGGATTGTGGATTCTGGTTCTACTAACCATGCTTGCAATAATTTGCAGGGGTTCAAGGAGACAAGAAAACTGGGTGATGGGGAGATAATCCAAAGCATGAGAACTGAGGCCGTGGCAGAGGCTGAAGCAGTTGGAGATGTCGTCTTGCAGTTTCTTGATGGAAGAACTTTATTACTTAGAGACATACTTTATGTACCGTCCTTGAGACGAAATTTAATTTCTGTTTCCTTATTGAATAATGAAGGTTTTTCAGTTTTATTTGATACTTCTGGTGTGTCAATTAAATTGAATAGTTCCTTTGTTTGTAAGGAAAAGGCACAGAATGGTCTCTATGTAATTAACTCCAATCATAAGCAGGACAACATAACTGAAGCATGTATGGTTAATTCATCTAAAAGGAAAAATCCCTCAGATAATCCAACACTCCTTTGGCATCTAAGGCTTGGACACATAACCTCAGACATGATTCACATGTTGGTTAAGGTAGAACTTTTAAGTCCAGATATTTCAGAAAGCCTACCAACGTGTGAGTCTTGCCTGGAAGGCAAGATGACTAAAAGATCTTTCCAAGCCAAAGGTAGCAGATCTCAAAAGGTATTAGAGTTGGTACACACTGATGTATGTGGATCCATAAGTGTCTGTGCCATAGGAGGCTTTGAGTATTTCATCACCTTCACGGATGATCACTTAAGTTTTGGATACATATACCTAATACAGCGGAAGTCTGAATCCTTTGATAAGTTCAAGGAGTTCAGAGCTGAAGCAGAAAAGCAGACGGGTAAAAGTATCAAGTCTCTTCGATCGGATCGAGGAGGCGAATACCTATCAGATGAATTTATTGGGTACCTACGTGAGTATGGGATCATATCCCAGTTGACTGCACCAGGGACACCATAACAAAACGGTGTATCTAAGAGGAGAAACCGAACTTTGTTAGACATAGTTCGGACTATGATAAGTTATGCAATATTGTCACCTAGTTTTTGGGGATATGCCCTAAAGACGGTAGCAAATACTTTAAACTTTGTTCCATCAAAGTCAGTACCTCTAACTCCTTGGGAGCTATGGTTGAAGTGAAAGCCAAGCCTACAGCACTTTAGAATTTGGGGTTGTCCAGCACATGTGCGGAAGGACAAGCGAGATAAGATGGAGTCAAAAACTAAGGTATGTCTGTTCGTTAGGTATCCAAAAGGGACAAAGGGTGGTTTATTTTATGATCCGGAGGATAAAAAGGTTATCGTCTCGACGAACGCCGTATTCCTGGAGTAGGATTATTTAATAGACCATAAGCCCACTAGTAAACTAGTTCTTGAAGAATTGCTTGGTACTGATAGGAGTACACAGATAGAAAACGTAGTTGGAGTCGATACCACTAAGATAAACGATACAGTAGAATTGACTCCTATGGAACCACCGCAAGCTCGTCGTAGTGGGAGGACCATAAGTGCTCCTGATAAATACATTAGAGAAGCCTTCATGGTAGATCTAGAGTTTCAGGAGGATGATCCTCTGAACTATGACGAAGCGATGGTATCCTCTGACCATGCAGTATGGCAAGAAGCCATGGAGGCAGAACTGACATCGATGTCCTAAAACTCGGTCTGGACACTTGTAACACCACCTCACAGCATTAAACATGTTGGATGTAAGTGGGTGTACAAAAGAAAAAGAGGTTCGGATAGTACCGTTGAGACTTACAAAGCTAGACTAGTCGCTAAGGGTTATACCCAGCGAGAAGGGACTGACTATGACGAAACCTTTTTGCCAGTGGCTATGCTTAAATCTATCCGGATTCTCTTGTCCATTGCAGCCCATTATGATTGGGAGATTTGGCAAATGGACGTCAAGACCGCATTCCTCAACGGGGATTTGGAAGAAGACATATATATGTCTCAGCCTCCAGACTTTGTCGCAAAAGGTCAGGAAAGTCTGGTGTGCAAGTTGCAAAGGTCTATTTATGGACTGAAGCAAGCATCCAGAAGTTGGAACATGCGTTTTGATCAAACTATCCAGTCTTATGGATTTGAGCAGAACATGGATGAACCATGTGTTTATAAATGGAGTGATAAGACTGCAGTAGTTTTTCTAGTACTTTACGTAGACGATATCCTGCTCATTGGAAACGATGTTGGAACGTTGTCTACAGTGAAGGTGTGGTTATCCTCTCAATTTGACATGAAAGACCTGAGGGAAGCGAGTTATGTTCTGGGGATCAAGGTAACTCGAGATCGCCATAACAAGATTCTCTCGCTGTTACAGTCAGCCTACATAAATACTATCTTGGTCAGATTCAGTATGCATAACTCCAAGAAGGGACTGGTTCTATTCAGACATGGAATAAAATTATCCAAGGATCAGGGTCCTAAGACTCCTGAGGAGAGGGCAACGATGTAGAAGATACCTTATGCTTCGGTTGTAGGGAGTCTGGTGTATGCTATACAATACACGAGACCAGATATATGCTATGCAGTAGGCATGATGGGCAAGTATCAGTCAAATCCGGGTCCAGGGCACTGGACTGCTGTGAAAAGTATACTCAAATATCTCCGTAGGATGAGAGATTATGAGTTAGTTTACTCTTCACAGGAACTGATGCCGATTGGATATACAGATTCTGATTTTGTATCAGATCCGGAATCTAGGAGATCGATGTCAGGGTTTGTGTTTTCATTAGGAGAAGGAGTTGTCAGTTGGAGGAGCGTGAAGTAGGGATGCATCACGGATTCGACGACAGAGGCTGAGTATGTTGCGGCGTGCGAAGCAGCTAAGGATGCGGTGTGGCTCAAGAAGTTCCTCACGGACTTAAAATACGTACCGGGAGCTTAAGATCCAATTGTCCTTTACTGTGACAATAGTGGAGCGGTAGCACAATCCAAGGAGCCAAGATATCACCAGAAGAGTAAGCATATCGAGCAAAAATACTACATTATCCGGGACTTGCAGAAGCGAGGGGAGGTTGCAGTGACTCAGGTGGCGCCTGCAGATAACATGGCGGACCCTTTCACAAAGGCGTTATCGACCAAGGCTTTTGAGAAGCACGTGGATGCCATGGGAGTTAATACTATTATTCCCCGCTAGGCCAAGTGGGAGATTATTGTAGCTCATGTGTCCTGAGCGTGGATTTTCTGTATTAACATTAATGAAGATGACTTTGGTTATTGATTTAATTAGAATACTACTATCGTATATGTTAATACACATATAATAAAAGGACCCTAGGGAACACAGTAGGCCACTGAGGTGCATGGTGGATCCATGCTTGGGAGACCCAGTGGACCAGTTCTGTGTAGACCTAGAACTAGTTCACAACTTTGGTGATGCTGGTCGCTTCACCGAGAATAAGCTGTTGGTAGATAGAGGATGTGGTGAAGTCTCCACCACGGGAACGTGTGATACCCATTCATCTGACCAAGCACGATGATCATGTTGAACAGGAACCAAGACGGTACACAGTTTAGTGATTCAGACACTGGTGCATAAACCGTCTTGCTACTATAGATAATCTGTCCTTAACCCTGAGGGACCATGTACACTGGGCCAACCAGTTGAGTGGTGCTTTGATGTGCCAACGTGTGCGGACCATCCATAGTCCAATACCACGGTACGTTGGGTTACTCGGCTGGCGCTTGAGTGACATGTAATCCCTATAGGTTATCCGATGTCTAGTGATGGATGGGTGCGTTTTGATGAGTCAATCTGTCCATACAGTTAACCTAGGCCTTGTGGTTGTCAGTATGAGTGACGATGTTCCGGATACTAGGCATAGCATCGGAAGGTGTGTGGTGTTATAAATGAAAAGTCATCAAACCCTTGTCAGATGATCGATCAGGATCTAACGGTGCTCCCCACTGCCCGAGTCGTATCATGGCACCAGTAATACGAGTGACTGAGGATTATCGGAGTATAGTAGAGAACAAGGTTACGAGGGAGTAACATAAGTTTAGGATCACTAGTTCAACTCGCGTCGCACTCTGGGTGGCTGCGCGGGTTAATCGGATTAGGGCTGATTAACGAAACTTTCGGTGTGTTACCGGAACAGTAAATTAGGGATCCGATTGGAGCTAGAGATCCTTAACCCTGAAGGTTTCACCCAGTCGTTCCGTATAGGTGTGGGGGAAAATCTTCGTGCCGACCCGAAGACCTTCGCAGCACCAGTCAATCGAAGTTGAACTTGACGTCGAAGATCGTTGGTCGATCTGTTGATTGAAGTAGAAGCCTTTGATATGTAAACAGAGAGATGCGATCAGAGATAATATTGACACGTGAGATGTGATCTCGGAGTTCAGCCGAAGCCTACGTCTCCGTGCTATAGGGAGCAACCCGAATTCACTAACACTTCAGTTGAAGTGACCTCGATAGGCCGAGTGTCACTGTAAACCCTCTGATCTCTTCTAAGGAGAAAAGAAGATCAAAGAGAGATGGTAGATCAGAAGTTGAAAATCCCAGAGCTCTGGTTCTGAAAGTCAGATCTCAGAGTGGAAATCAGAATTTTCGGATCCTTTTACATTCGAAGACTCTGCTATTTATAGGATTCTCTGGTGGTAAATGGCGGTTTTCTGCTGTCGTATATGGGGATCCTCCAGGTAAGGCTGGTGGGCTCCGCTGCCGTCTTAGGGGCCCACCAGGCAGGGCCGGTGGGTGTGGTACTCGGGGGCCCACCAGGCAGGGCTGGTGGGTCCCTCGGAAGCCTTCATGGGCCCACCAGGCAGGGCTGGTGGGTCCCGCTGTGGTACTCGGGGGCCCACCAGGCAGGGCTGGTGGGTCCCTCGGAAGCCTTCATGGGCCCACCGGGCAGGGCCGGTGGGTCCCGCTGTGGTACTTAGGGGCCCACCAGGCAGGGCCGGTGGGTCCCGCTGTGGTACTCGGGGGCCCACCAGGCAGGGCTGGTGGGTCCCTCGGAAGCCTTCATGGGCCCACCAGGCAGGGCTGGTGGGTCCCGCTGTGGTACTCGGGGGCCCACCAGGCAGGGCTGGTGGGTCCCTCGGAAGCCTTCATGGGCCCACCGGGCAGGGCCGGTGGGTCCCGCTGTGGTACATAGGGGCCCACCAGGCAGGGCCGGTGGGTCCCGCTGTGGTACTCGGGGGCCCACCAGGCAGGGCTGGTGGGTCCCTCGGAAGCCTTCATGGGCCCACCAGGCAGGGCCGGTGGGTCCCGCTGTTTGCAGACTTCTCGCCAAAATTTGCACCCACAGTTACCCCCTCCAAGTTAGCTAAGAGGCCTCCTTGGCTGGCTTGGACTCGTGGTGCAAAGCTAACGACCCCCTGTCACATATGAAGAGGAGCTTTTTGTCGAAATGTTAGCGTTTGAAAATAGACTGATCGGTTGAATTTGACTGATCGGTCAAGTCTGATCGATCGGTCAAAGTGATCGGTCAAATTTGATCGGTCAAATTTGATCGGTCAAAAGTGATCGGTCAAAAAGTGATCGGTCAAATTTGATCGGTTAAGAGTGATCGGTCAAAAGTGATCGGTCAAATTTCAACCGGTCAAGGATCGGGTGATCGGTCAAAAGACACGGTTTTTTGACAGATCTAGTAGAAAATCGACCGATCGGTCGAATTCGACTGATCGGTCAAGTCTGACCGATCGGTCAAAGTGATCGGTCGAAGTGATCGGTCAAATTTGATCGGTCAAATTTGATCGGTCAAAAGTGATCGGTCAAAAAGTGATCGGTCAAATTTCAACCGGTCAAGGATCGGGTGATCGGTCAAAAGACACAGTTTTTTGACAGATCTAGTAGAAAATCGACCGATCGGTCGAATTCGACTGATCGGTCAAGTCTGACCGATCGGTCAAAGTGATCGGTCGAAGTGATCGGTCAAATTTGATCGGTCAAATTTGATCGGTCAAGAGTGATCGGTCAAAAGTGATCGGTCAAATTTGATCGGTCAAAAGTGATCGGTCAAATTTGATCGGTCAAAAGTGATCGGTCAAATTTGATCGGGCAAAAGTGATCGATCGGACAAAAAACAGCCGGTCAAGAAATGGTTGATCGGTCAAATATCCACGTTTGGCGCCTGATCCAGTAGGATTTTGGCCGATCAGGTGGACGACGAAGGGTAATTAGAGGATCGAGGTTTTGCCGATCGGGCAAATTTGATCGATCGATCGAATTCGACCGATCGGAGGCACTGATCGGGTAAATTTCACCGATCGGGTGAAATTCACCGATCGGACAAAAACAGATCAAGAGAGAAGATTGATTGATCGGGAAGAGGTTATTGATCAGTTGCAAATCGCCGATCGGGTGCAAATCTCCGATCAGGTGCAAATCTCCGATCAGGAGCAGGTCACTGATCGGGTGTAAATCGCCGATCGGGTGCATTTTGCCGATCGGGTGAATTTCACCGATCGGACAAAAAACAGCCGGTCAAAGAAGGGTTGATCGGCAAAATACCCCCGTTTGGCGCCAGATCCAGTAGTATTTTTCGCCGATCAGATAGAAAACGAAGGGGAAGAAGGGGATCGCGTTTCGCCGATCGGGCGATTTTGACCGATCGGTCAAATTCGACCGATCGGGCAATTTCGACCGATCGGAGGCTATGATCAGTGGATTTTTGGCCGATCAGTCGAAGACGAAGGGCTGCTGCCGGTCGGAGTCGAGGGTGGCGATCGGAGTCGGGGTCGAAGGAGATGGTTGCCGATCGGCAAATATTACACTAAATCGGGCAAAACACCCCTCTATTTAACCGATCCCTCGAATCTTGACCGGTTGCCAGCGACCGATCGGTCGCGGGCAACCGATCAGAGGTCTTGAGTCCGGCTGCCGAGAGGGGAGGAGCTGCTAGATTGGATCTGAGGGTGAAGAGGTGGAGATTGATCTGCTTCCCACGTTGCTGTTGCTCGATCGAAGATGGGGAAGGAGGCTGATCCCCTCTTCGAGCTGTCATCGGTGCGGCGAGAGGAGATTGCGGGCTGCTGCTCCAGATCTTGGAAGAACAGGGGAGGCTGAACCCTTTGAGTGGGATATGGTGCTTTAGTGCTGGCATGATCGCACCCCTCCGGCTCGGTCAAACAAATCTGGACCGTTTGATGGATGCTTCAAAATTTATCACTGTGCAGTCACGGGCTGGCTTCCCCATTGCGCCACTGTGCAGTCACGGGCCGGCTGTGCTTTGTGGACGAGAGCTTGTCACCCACGTGGGGGCAACATGGTGGTCTGGATACTTGGTGCTAGTCTATGGGTTGGGTGCGCTTGCATGCATGCATGGAAGTTCCATGCATGATGGAAGGGAAGGCTGTGATAGCTTGATGCAATGAAGGCTGTGATGGCATTGTTGTTGTGATGGCATTGATGCACAAATGATGGCATTGTTGTTGTGATGGCATTGATGCACAAATGATGGCATTGATTATGGCCGTTGATTCACACCTTTGATGTTTGCTTCAAAGGTCAAAAGTTGTCAACCCAGGTGAAGGCCATGTAAACGTTTGGTGTATATATTCTTGATCAAACATCATACAACCAAAAGGTATTTCAAATGGATTGAATACCCAGATAGGTCCAAGTGGGATTTTGAATTGGGTTGAATGGCAACTTGGGTTCCAAGTGGAACTTTCTCTCTCGGGCTCGAGGGGTCTGTCTCGAAGTTGTAATGCCGTGGCACTGCTGGTCTGAGAGTGAGTCAACGATCGGACTTGAGTGTGGTTTGTGATGCTCTTGGCATGTGGAGCATTCGGGCCACGACGACTTACTTGCAAGAGCAAATCCAGCCGTTGGTGTCATGTTCTTACCGAAGGAGCAAGAGACCTTCTTATCGGATGTCCCTGCCTGATTCTTTGCTGTCAGTATTCATCAGGCATCGAGTGTATGGGCAAAATAGCCAACCCCCGGTCCAGGGTCAATCGACTAATTGCCGGTAATTGGTAACGAACCAGGGGGTTGGTGTATGACCGAATCTTGCGTGTTGAATAGTATTGCGGCTGATCGGTCGAGATGATCGGTCGCTGCCGGAAGGTCGATACTGTTGGAAGATCGAAAGACGAATGTCGACTGAACGTTCACAGCATTGAAGGCTATACCACGGGGGGTGGTGTAAGTTAGTTGAGCAGGTCTAATCCTTGTCGTATGGAAGTTTGGATCGATCGAATGTCGATGCTACGAATCGAGATAACTTGATCTCTCGCAAGATCAACTTGTACTCATAAGTCTTCGAATGCACAATCATGTACGAATGACGTGCGTACCTAGTTGTCCTCCACTGGTGGACTAACCAGGGTAGAGAGTGTCTTTAGAAAGCAATTGAATGTCTGGGTGTTTTGAATAGAATTCGAATGTCTTGCTACTGAATAGCGCTGAGGCCATGAGCGAAGACTTCGATTGAATGCCGAGAATCAGGTCTCGGACTTTGCTGCCTCGTGCCAAGGTTGCGAGCTTGGACTTTGTTCGAATGCTGCGGTTCATGCCTCAAACTTTGCCCTTGAATGGTTGATGAGTCTTCGTCTGTAAGTTGTTGGAGGATTGTTTCTCCGATCTCCTCAGTTTGACAGAAATTAGGCCGCAACGTTCTCTCAACTAATTTGGAGCGTGGAGCACATGTCTTTGTATGTTGATGCTGGCTATAGAAGATTGTAGATTCACTCCCTCATCGGTGGTGGACTTCCAGAATGCGTCTTCCTCGAGTATGAGAGCGTGTGATGCTCTCTTATATGAGTGTCGAGTGGTAGAAGTCTTCTGTAGTAACTTGGTAAGTTTGAGGGATGTCTTGCCTTTGGAGCGACGTTGGCTGAATGCTGCAGAACGCATTGGACCTTGATCTTCATGTCGAGATGTGTTGGGGCTAAGAGCTTGGTGCTTTGCTATACGTCGAGGCAGCGAAGGTGCCTTGGATTATGTATCTGAGTGTTGATATTCTGGTAGCTTGAAATTGAGAGTTGTGCTGTTTCACAACCCGAAACGCTACACGTCGAGGCAGCGAAGGTGCCTCGGATTATGTATCTGAGTGTTGATATTCTGGTAGCTTGAAATTGAGAGTTGTGCTATTTCACAACCCGAAACCGTTTAACATTTGCACGTAAAGGGTCGTGTCGCAACACGAGGCCCTAAACTTGTTAAACGACCTGGTAGCTTGAAATTGAGAGTTGTGCTGTTTCACAACCTGAAACCGTTTAACATTTGCACGTAAAGGGTAGTGTCGCAACACGATGCCCTAAACTTGTTAAACGACCTGGTAGCTTGAAATTGAGAGTTGTGCTGTTTCACAACCCGAAACCGTTTAACATTTGCACGTAAAGGGTAGTGTCGCAACACGATGCCCTAAACTTGTTAAACGACCTGGTAGCTTGAAGGTTGAGCTGGCTCAACTTGAATTCGCTTGAAGGTTTGAAACTGAATGTTGCGCTGTCTCATAACTCAGAATTTGAACGGGCAGGTAGACGTTTGAGAGCAATCTTTATTCAGCATAGAAATTACATCAGAGACGGAAATCTATCTCTTTTTGGCGAGATCAGTCGATAAGATCCTTTGCTTGCGATAGATTCGACGGTGTAGGTTTCTTCCCAGTGGGGAGTTAGTTTGCATTCGAGTGCCAAGGCTGTCTCCTTGGGATTCGCCAAATGCTGAGGCAGTGAGTGCACCTCGAACTTTGCATTCGAGTGTCAAGGCTGTCTCCTTGGGCTTCACCAGATGCCGAGGCAGCAGTGTACCTCGGACTTTTGCCTATCACCTCGTTGTAGTCTTCAAGTGAGCCCTTTCGTTTCGATCCTCACCCCCAATGTAGGGATTGGAGGAGGGTCAGACTTGAAAGGCTTAGGATATCGATGGGAGATATCGATGATGGATTGTCTAGAAAGAGCGGGTTGTTGGATTGAAGTTCAGCCGCCGACTCATTGAGCGAGTCTCGACTGATGTCATTCTGAGTAACTTCCCTCTGGATGATCCTGATAGAGTCTTCGCCATTCAGTGAAAGCGGAGGAAGCAACCAGATCGCTCGTGTCCATTCGGTTGTCTGCTCAACCGAGGGAGCTGAGAAGTTTGACTTTGAAGATCAGTTGTCTGCTCAACCGACCCGGTGTTGTCGTCGAGCACATTGAGCTTTTCGAACGAATCCCACAGACGGCGCCAAACTGTGGGGGAAAATCTTCGTGCCGACCCGAAGACCTTCGCAGCACCAGTCAATCGAAGTTGAAGTTGACGTCGAAGATCGTTGGTCGATCTGTTGATTGAAGTAGAAGCCTTTGATATGTAAACAGAGAGATGCGATCAGAGATGATATTGACACGTGAGATGTGATCTCGGAGTTCAGCCGAAGCCTACGTCTCCGTGCTATAGGGAGCAACCCGAATTCACTAACACTTCAGTTGAAGTGACCTCGACAGGCCGAGTGTCACTGTAAACCCTCTGATCTCTTCTAAGGAGAAAAGAAGATCAAAGAGAGATGGTAGATCAGAAGTTGAAAATCCCAGAGCTCTGGTTCTGAAAGTCAGATCTCAGAGTGGAAATCAGAATTTTCGGATCCTTTTACATTCGAAGGCTCTGCTATTTATAGGATTCTCTGGTGGTAAATGGCGGTTTTCTGCTGTCGTATATGGGGATCCTCCAGGTAAGGCTGGTGGGCTCCGCTGCCGTCTTAGGGGCCCACCAGGAAGGGCCGGTGGGTCCTGCTGTGGTACTCGGGGGCCCACCAGGCAGGGCTGGTGGGTCCCTCGGAAGCCTTCATGGGCCCACCAGGCAGGGCTGGTGGGTCCCGCTGTGGTACTCGGGGGCCCACCAGGCAGGGCTGGTGGGTCCCTCGGAAGCCTTCATGGGCCCACCGGGCAGGGCCGGTGGGTCCCGCTGTGGTACTTAGGGGCCCACCAGGCAGGGCCGGTGGGTCCCGCTGTGGTACTCGGGGGCCCACCAGGCAGGGCTGGTGGGTCCCTCGGAAGCCTTCATGGGCCCACCAGGCAGGGCTGGTGGGTCCCGCTGTGGTACTCGGGGGCCCACCAGGCAGGGCTGGTGGGTCCCTCGGAAGCCTTCATGGGCCCACCGGGCATGGCCGGTGGGTCCCGCTGTGGTACTTAGGGGCCCACCAGGCAGGGCCGGTGGGTCCCGCTGTGGTACTCGGGGGCCCACCAGGCAGGGCTGGTGGGTCCCTCGGAAGCCTTCATGGGCCCACCAGGCAGGGCCGGTGGGTCCCGCTGTTTGCAGACTTCTCGCCAAAATTTGCACCCACAATAGGAATTGTTCCCTGACTTGGTTGGATACATTGGATGCGAAGTAGCACGATGGAGCGCAAGCTTGGAGCCTAAGAACCTAATTCACATGTGTTAGGGGTCGTAGGGGTATTTTGCTAAATACTAAAATATGACTCAGAACATATTGAATATGGATCTTAGAATGAGCGAAATAATTCCAGGAGCTCATAGGCGCTGACGGAACTCGATTCCGAGTAGCGAACACTAGATCGCGTGTTTTTCAGTTTTTCACTTTTCATGAAGGGCGTTTTCATCCAGGCTTCACGATAGACACTTGGAAACCCTAAAACCGACCCCCCCTCATCCTAATCTCTTTAGGGCCGGCCCTAGCTTGCATATGGCATTAGGAGACCGGCCCTATATGTAGAATGGAGGGGGAGGGTCCGGCCCAAAGGTGCTCCCCCTCTCCTAATACCCGAACCCCTCTCCCTCTCTCCCTCTCTAAGGTTTCGGCCAAGGAAGAAAGAGGAAGAAGAAGGAGGAAGGAAGGAGAAGGAAGAAGAGAGATAGAGATGGAGGAGATCTACCGGCACACCGTCGTCTTCGCAACGAATTCCTCCGTCGGCTCATAGTCCTTGCACTCAGAGATGGGACTTCGAGGATTCCTCAATTCGCAAAGGACAAGGTGCTATCCGACAGCTTCCTTTGCGATTCAAGTGCGGTTCTTCATCGTTCCGTCCTCTCCGGATCATAGATACATAAGGTATGATAATTCTAAACACCTAACTAGATGCATGCATGTCTTCCGTAGATCGTAGTATGCCTCTAGAGTGTCCGCACATATGCTATGATCATAGATTTGCGTGTAGATTGTTTTGTAGAATTAATTATAATGAAACATACACCGTATGATCTTCAGATCTATCTTTTGCTTCCGCTGCGACTCTGATAAGCGGATCCAATTCCAACAACAGGAACCACAACGGTTCCAATGGTTCTCAAATATTTGGAATCAGAACCTGACCGTTGGGGGTATGGAACCATATTGGACCGAACCATATAAAACCAGTTCAGTCCGGTTCTCTGGTTCCACTAGTTTTCTATGCACCCGCTGGATGTTAGAATAGGCTCATCACAAGAGCATATAGAAATAAAAAAATATTTCAGAACCGATGATATAACAAGCAATCCTGAAACCAGATAGATGATACTGTTGTGGAGATCAGTAGAGACCGTTACATAATCACCTGACCCGTGAATACATTATGCATATACATGAACTAGTTCGGTTCAGATAACCGACACCCAAAACCAGGAACCGAATCGGTTCCCTACGGTTCTGTACTTTGAGAACCAGAACCGAACTGATCCTACTAGAAACTAAACCAAACTGTAAGGTTCGGACCGATTCGGTTCGGTTCTCTGGTTCCACTGGTTTTGTGTTAACCCCTAGGAACTACGGGGGCTTTATTCGTGGTGCCCAGCTCTGGATAAAGGAACTACAATACCGTTATTCCACTGTCTCATCTAAGAAGTGTTGTTGCGATCCGAAGTCCATGCGCAGCGGAACACGACTCACATAGTAACACCACGGTGTGATCTTTCCCGGTTAGTCCAGATCTGGCAAGGAAAAAAAACATGGCTGGTGATTGAATTCGGGACGGGATTGCCATATTTGTAGGGTCAAGCTATGGCCGGTTATGACCTTGAATCAACAGCTGGGTTTGTCTCTCCGGACTTATTCCTACCATATAATTAAATCACGATGGTTCGTTGTCTCTGCATGTTTGTCCCCCCCCCCCCAATAAAACCCTGAAATATATATATATATATATATATATATATATATATATATATATATATATATATATATATATATATATATATATATATATATATATATATATATATATATATATATATATATATATATATATATATGTAGGGGCATGCTATGCTGCGGCATGCGGTACGTGCGGCACCGCACCGCAGCCGTCTGATGCACGCGCTGCGTGCATCGCATGCACGCAGCGGTGCATCAGACGGCATGCGGTAGGTGCCGCACTTACCGCATGCCGCATTATAGCATATATATATATATACATATATATATATATATATATATATATATACATATATATATATATATATATATATATATATATATATATATATATATATATATATATATATATAATAAGCTACAGTTTTGTGGGGGGTATAAAGAACAGCTCTCCTCTAAGTCAGCCTCAACCACACGATCACAACCCTCACAAAATTGATCTCTCTACACCTCAACCTGCCCCATCTCTAATCGTGCGTAGCGTCGCTCTCCTCCGATCGCCCCCCCTCCGCGCGATACCTCTCTCTCTCTCTGTGTGTGTGTGTGTGTGTGTGTGTGTGTGTGTGTGTGTGTGGATACTCTGATCGCCCCCCCTCCGCGCGATACCTCTCTCTTTCTCCCTCTCTCTCTCTCTCTCTCTCTCTCTCTCTCTCTCTGTGTGTGTGTGGATATGCGCCCCCTCCGGCCGGGAATCGTCGGCCTCCTCCGTCGACTTCGGGAGCCCCAAAGCCCTAGAGCAGATTCCAGCCCTGACGGACATGGGCGCCATGACCCGCCTCCTCCACCAGTGCATCGCCTACCAGCGGGGCCTCAACCTCCACCTCGGGTCCCTCCTCGCCCAGCGCCCCGACCTCGACTGCCAACTCCTCTCCATCCAGCACTCCTCTCACCTCCTCGACCTTGCCCGCTCCGACACCGACCTCTCCCGGATCGACGCCATCGTCGGGCGCTCCCACTGCCTCGACGGCGCCCGTCGTGCCCTCGACACCTCTCTCTCTCTCCCTCCCTCTCTCTCTCTCTCTGTGTGTGTGTGTGTGTGTGTGTGTGGATATGTGCCCCTTCCGGCTGGGAATCGTCGGCCTCCTCCGTCGACTTCGGGAGCCCCAAAGCCCTAGAGCAGATTCGTGCCCTGACGGACATGGGCGCCATGACCCGCCTCCTCCACCAGTGCATCGCCTACCAGCGGGGCCTCAACCTCCACCTCGGGTCCCTCCTCGCCCAGCGCCCCGACCTCGACTGCCAACTCCTCTCCATCCAGCACTCCTCTCACCTCCTCGACCTTGCCCGCTCCGACACCGACCTCTCCCGGATCGATGCCATCGTCGGGCGCTCCCACTGCCTCGACGGCGCCCGTCGTGCCCTAGACGCTAAGGGCTACGAGTCCGTCACCCACTTCGTCTAGACCTTCCTCCAGATCGACTCCCCCTTCAGTGACCCCTCCGCCTCCAACCAACGCGACCAACTCATGGACGCCAAAGCGCCACCTCGAGTCCGTCGTGCATAAGCGCCTCACCGCCACCGTCGACCATTGGGACACTCCTTGATCCTCCACTTTGTCTGGATCTTCCCCCCTCTCGGTCTCCAGGTCTACGTCGCCTACCTCCGGAGGGTGATCGCAAACCGATCCCGCCTCGAGTTCTAACACCTGGAGGAGCTCACCGTCGCGGATAGCCAGCAGCACACCGGCCACCATGTCGCTCCCAATTTGGGGCAGGACCACCACCATGGTTTCATGAGATGCCTCATCAATCTCTTCAAGGACATCATTCTCGCTATTGAGAAGAATGATGAGGTCCTCCGCAGCCTTTGCGGGGAGGACTTGGTCGTGTATGCCATATGTGAGCTCCAGGAGGAGTGTGACTCCCGGGGCGCCCAAATCTTGAAGAAATACATGGACTACAAGAAGCCACCCGATTTACCTTCAAGATCAATTCCTACAGCAAGTAGCTACTCTTCGTCGGAGAG